>OVBA01005515.1:0-19699 GCA_900406435.1 Lepidium aucheri
TTTGAAACTTTCACAAGATAGTGATGACGACTTGCTTCCAGACCCGTCTCAGTATCGCAGATTGATAGGAAAAATGATGTATCTGAGTATAACTAGACCGGACATCACCTTCGCTGTTAATAGACTTTGTCAGTTCAGTTCTACACCTCGGACTTCTCACCTTCAAGCAGCTTATAAAGTCCTTCGATACTTGAAAGGAAGCATTGGTTTAGGACTATTCTACTCAGCAAACAACAACTTAATCCTCACAGCTTTTACGGATGCAGATTGGGCCTTCTGCAGGGATACAAGAAGATCGACTACAGGGTATTGTATGTTTTTGGGAGATTCTCTTGTGTCATGGAAATCGAAAAAGCAACAAACAGTCTCACTATCTTCTGCAGAATCAGAATATCGAGCAATGGGATCTGCTGTTAAAGAGGTTGAATGATTAGTAAATTTGCTTCATGAGTTGCAGGTTCCTTAAGACAAATCAGTAGCTTTCTTTTGTGACTCTACTGCTGCGATTCATATAGCAAATAATCCAGTTTTCCATGAGAGAACAAAACATATAGAGTTAGATTGTCACAAAGTAAGAGAAAAGGTGGTGAATGGTTTGATTAAAACCTTGCACGTCAAGACAGAAAATCAAATTGCAGATGTGTTAACAAAGCCTCTGTTTCCAGGTCACTTTCATCGCCTAATCGCCAAGATGTCATTAACAGATGTATACATGCCATCTTGAGGGGAGGATATTAGCATATTAAGTTCGGTTTAGCATATCAATTTTATGATCTATTGTAATATACGGTTTAGTGGATGTAAACCGTATTAGTTCTTTTTAGTTTCTTCTTCTATATAAGAAGAAGCTGACTCTTCTTCTGTAACAACTGAAAACAACGATTCTTTTGTTAATGGAAGATTTGGTTTTCTCTCATTCTCTTTTGTTTCTAAGAATAAATCATAACTAACTGCATTCACATGCTAAGTAGTATATACAATTGTAGCATGTAATATATGTTAAAGGTTTTTTTGCAGTTTTGAAATTTTAGTGAAAATTTCCTTTTTCATTTTTTCTTTCTTCACTTTTTAAACAATGGTTATATAAAGTTGTGGATTTCGTTATGTTCTTTTGTAGTTCAAGTCTTATTTTCCATGCTTATTTCAAAATCCTCGCTGGGTTTTTTTTGTTTTTGTTTTGAGTAAGTCAGTAATAATGCTTGTCAACAATGGTGTACAGTTAAATTTGTTAAGTTTAATGAGTAGTGGATTTTGAAATTAAAATCAAAAGAGTAACGAAAGACTTAAAGATTATTAAATTAAAGATGATGTTATACTGGCTTATTGAGTAATGGGTTATAACATGCAAAACTATAGAATAATAGATTCGAGAGAATGAGCCGGCCAAAACTAAAATAGATTCGAGAGAAGGTGCTATTGAAGAAATCAAATATCGATTAATGGATAGTATAAAACTTTCATACAGGAACTGTGATGATAGTTGATCAAAATTATCAACCAACCTAAATTTGTTTCATATGCAGGTGAAAAACAACTTAAAGCATAAGTTCCATTATATAAGAATATAAAGGAAAACAAACACATATATATATATATATTGAAAGATTTTGAACTCACTTTAAAGTAAAGATACTAACGCATGCAAAAGGATCGAGACAAAGCATCGACATCATTTGCTATCTTTGATGCTTTGACCATAAAGCAGGACATAGTGAATGCATACCTTTTGAGAAAGAGGTTACCATGTGAGTATTAGCCGAATATTGGGATTATGAGCAGAACTCAAGATGAAACTGTAACGCTTCGTCCGCTATCTTAATAGGTCTCATGTCTTCTCTAAATTTGTGGACTCACTTTATTGTTTTGACGGTTTATATGCTACATCTGAAAAGGTTTAAAGACTTCTTTACCAACTCTACATATCACCACATGATTTTTCTTTGTATTTTGTCTTCACTCACATAATTCCGAAAATCACTTTCCGTGAAGTTACCTATCCTTCAACTATTCCAGCTCAAGCACGCTTAACTATGAAGTTTTCTCTAGACAAGTGACCGAAAAGATAAGTGAAAAATTATAACACTCCGGTTTCAGAAAATATAATATATGATGGTGCATGCAGATATGTATAAAAGAATTGGTTTGACCACCTATATCATCAAAGTGCACTTATCTTTTCGGTCACTTGTCCAGAGAAAACTCCAAAGTTGAGCGTGCTTAGACTAGAGTAGTTGAAGGATGGACGACTTTCTGGAAAGTGATTTTTGGAATAGTGTGGGTGAGGACAAAACACGGGAAAATTATCATGTGGCAATTTGTAGTATCGGTAAACAAATTTTTAAAGCCTCCCGGACATAGCGTACCAACCCATTGGATCGGTAAAGTGGGCCCACAAACCCAAAAAAGACGTGAGGTCCACTAAGGCGGTGGTTAGGGCGTTATAAGTGGTATCATGGCCGAAACCAGACGTGTGTAGAGACAAAATGGCTCACACCATTGGGGGTGACGATGGGTATGGGAAGTGATTTTCGGGGTGAGGACAAAACATGGGAAAAATATCATATGGCGATTTATAGGATCGGTAAACAAGTCTCTTTTAAATTTCTAAGACATAGTGTACCGACCGTCAGACCGGTAAGGTGGGTCTATAAGCTTGGAGAAGATGTGGGGTCCATTAATGTCGGGACGTTATAGAAACAATTACACAAGTAACACAATTATAATTTTCTTGAGACAAAAATTACTAAAATTGAGCTTTAAGCATATTTTTTTGAAACTTTCTCAGCATTAGCTTAGAGCATAGATGACATTCTCAACGTATAAGTGGACCATATTTTTAATGTCTTGAACGAGACTATCTGGTTGCCCCGCTAAATGGAGAAAATGTATATAGTGGGGAAGAAAAAAGTGGAGATCGTGATGATTAAGAAGTTTTTAATCGTTTTTTAAAAAAATTTGTATAAAAAAAAGTTTACAAAAAAATTAAAAAACTCAATTCTTTTGGAACTTATGCTACTTGTCAATGGAAACCCAAATATATATGGACAAATAATAGAGAAAGAAGCCACAAAGTAATCCACCCCATAAACCCAATAAGATAAAAGTATGCACAACAAGTTACAAGTGGTCCCCAAATGGCAATATATCCGTTTGGAATGGAGTGGTCCCAATGTGCTTTAATTCAAAATTGTACCAACACTCCTTTATGCCTTTTCAGTCATCTTATCCTCTTTACGGCAAATTTGAGCAGCTTGTAATTCTCTATTTAAGCATTGTAAAAGCATCAATAAAGAATTAATCCTCTTTGGGGATCATTTCTCCAAAAGTACTCTCTCTATACTTATTCTGTCTCTCTAGATTCTGTTCTCTGTAGTTCTCTCCATTCTCTAACTCTATTCCCACAAAACTCTCATTAGGGAGTCAGCCAATAAAAGGAAAGTAAACCTCCAAAATAGATGTATAACAAGAGATGTCAATGTATCTTGTTCCTGAAGCTCCAGTGACATCAATTAGTTTTCCAAGAGAACTCCAATTATCATTTAAGAATATAGTATCTAAGCTTGAAACAAGACTCGGTAGGCTAGAGGTCTGAGTTTGAGCAGATTATGCTAACATCCCACAAAAATCTTTTACAAAGAAGATAGTGCTTAATCCAGGCGACCTAAAGCGAGTCAGACCTAGTGAGAAAATACTAAATAAGATGAAGAGAGAAAACCCGAGAAGTGTCTTTAAGGCAACAAATACAATGACCACCTTCAGCTTTAGGTAAACAGATTTAACTCCAAGCCACTTTAGCTTTATGAGTAACCATTGGCAAACCAGACCAGAGAAAGACACTACAAAATCTCTCATTTTCTGTTAAACAACCTATAGAATGCTTAAAAGTGGAATACCAAAAATTAGTAATGCTAGAGATTACTGATTTAATTAGTTGAAGACGACCAACAAATGAGAGGGTTTTGGTTGTCCAAGAGAAATCAAGATTTGACTTGGGAGATTAAAGGCTCGAAGTCAGCTTTATACATAAATCTGGAGAGGAAAGGCATGCCTAAGTAATGAATGGGAAGGGTTCCCATCTAGATACCAGCTGTAGAGGCTGCCAATATAGGAGAATCAATATACATTCCACTATAGTAAAAAGAAGATTTCACAATATTAATGTGAAGCCCTGAGGGTGATAACCAAATAGAGAAGCTTTAAATCTTTGCAATGAGATGAGTAATAAGTTTTTAAATCATGAACAAAATTGAGATGAGTAAGCTTTAAATCTTTGCAATAAGGGTGATAACCAAATAGAGAAGAAGCAGCAGCCTTTTGAGCATCTTAGATAACACATTATTTAAGATGGCATGGAGATAGGGAGAGAGAGAACAGCCTTGGCGAAGACCCCCAGAGCTTGAACAAAAATCTTGAAGATGAAGAAGGTGAATTAAGTTGAGAAATTGAGAACATGGCAGTCAAAAAAGGTGAATTCAGTTGAGAAACGCATCAGGTAGATCCATAGTTCGTAAAACAGTGAGAACAAAAGACCAATTAACAAAATCAAAAGTCTTCAAGATATCGAACTTGATTGCACATCTAGAGGAGATCGAATTCTTGTGGTAGTCTTTAACAAGTTCACTAGCCAAGAAGACATTCCCAAGAAGGAAATGTTTCTTGATAAAAGCAGTTTGGTTTAATTCAATAACCTGAGGAAGGAGGGTCTTTAGACGATTTGTAACTATATTGGATATGCCTTAGATAAGAGGTTGAAACAAGCAATATGTCTATAGTCACTCATAGAGATGGCTAAAGAGTGCTCAGGAACAAAAGTCAAAACAATTGCATTAACAAATGTGGGAAGAAACTCAAACAAGAAAAATGATTGGATTGCGATAACAAAGTCATTACCAAAAACTGGCCAAGCAGTTTTGAAAAATTCAACAATGAAACCATTAGGTCTTGGTGCTTTACTGGAGGGCATCGAGAACACAGTGGATCTTATTTCCTCAACAGTGATATGAGCAATCCTGGACACTTAAACTGAATCAGGTCAGAGATAAACTAAGTTTGAGAATGCATGAGAATAGGAGAACCATGCTGTATGAAGTCATAAATGAGACACATGAGTGTGTTTAATAGCCAACAGATCGGAGGCTATATCACCAGAACTTAGACAGAGCCTTTTGATGGCATTACGGACTGCACGTGACTGAGTGACACGGTGGAAGAAAGCTGAAATCTGATCACATGTTTTCAACCAAGTTATTCTTGATTTTTGACAAAATAATTTCTCTTCAAAGAGAGCTAGATGGTGCCAGCAAGAAGAAGCATTAGAAGCTTCTTTGAAAGAAGAGGCAGTGGGAGAAAGAAGACCATCAACCTGCTTGTTACAAAGGTCGGTATAGGCAGCCTTGGTCCTATTTGAAAGGTTGTCATAATGAGTTTTGTTCACAGAGTGAAGAATAGGCTTTAGTAGCTTTAGTTTTCTGTGAAATATGTGAAGGACAACCTGAGAATAAAAAAACAGATGAGAAAGACTCCAAGATTGTTCAACTGATGAGATGAGCGGATCATGAGCAACTAGAAAGTAAAAAAACTGAAATAGTCTTCTCGCAAAACTAGAAAGAGAGGGGAGATTCATAAGCATCCGCGAATGGTCATATATCCCACCAGTATCAAAACTTACCTGAGATCTTCTAGTAGGAGACAATGCAACTAATTTCTTAATAGGTGAATTTACAGCTGTGGTTGTGTCTTTCTCACCATGAGATTTTGAAATTGTAGCTGTAGTACAAGTAGATGCTGCTGGAACTGTCTTAGTAGGAGAGTTTGGTACTCTTGCTGCAGATGCTAGACGTATTGCTTTTGTGTTGTCTTCAAAAGCGACTTTGCCTGCAGGACATGCTACGAAGGACCTTAGGCAGTCATCAAAGTATGTCATATCCACAGTCAGCCGTCAAATGAATATCTGAGATATATGAACCACATCAACTAATACTTTCACTGCTGCAAGTCCGAGTGGCAATCCATTAACCAAAGCTTTTTGCTTTTGCGTTTGCCAACGTCCTTCTGCAATAATTACATCATCGGTTGACAAATGAAGTAATTTGCAACAACCCTATTCAAACATATTCAAAAAGTTAGTTGATTCTGCTATTTAAACCTTATCTACTTGCAATTGTACAAAGTAAGATGGCTGACCAGTTGTGCAACGTCTTCTGGTTGGAGCCCTTGCTCAAGATTAATACATTTAGAAGAAGGCCAAGCAATCATTTTCCCAACATCTTTTTTATTTATAGACATCTTATCAGGAGGTCTCCGAAGGAAAGCATCTGGTTTATTACCTGTTTCAACTAAAACTTTGACATCCATGAGTCCTAAGTGACTACCGTTCACTAAATCATTAGGATCATCTGATATGATACAACCATGAGCTAAAGTACAACCAGTACCACACCAATAAATCAACTCACACTTCGGTTTGTATCTTTTGTCCACACTCTACAAAATATCAAACTAAATATTTAAGTTAGATACTTAGAACAAAATCAGAAGCATCAATTATTGTAGCAGCTATGTGGTATGATACTAGAAATACGAAAATAAATCACTTACTCTAGCAGCAGAATTCTCACCAATTTCAGGTTCATATCTATGTAACATAATGAATTCATGAAAAGTTACACAATAGCAGTAGATAATTCAGCAAATATAAATACATTAAATCATTTTATAACCTGATTTTTATTCGTGTGAGTTCATTTTCTAATTCAATGACTTTCTGTTGTAAATTGATTTGATTCTCTATCATTGATTCCATGTACTTGTTCTTCACTTGAAAACATTGTAATTTTTCTTTGTGATGTTTCTTCGAAGTGCTCTCATACGACCAGGATTATCAGGACCTAGAAGTTGGTTTAGAGTGTCTTGAGCTTCATAGGTTGCTGTCGAAGGATTGTCTTTACATACAATCTCAACTGCCTTTTGTTGTGCATAAAATCAAATATAAATTTAGTTACTTATAAACCAAAACTGGTATACAATTTAGCAACAAAATCTATAACTCACAATCTTATCAGCTGCATTCATATTCACTGGTGTCCCATCTTTTCTTGTTCGAGACTTGACCTGGACCTTTAGTCTGGACTCTTCTAAAAGACTTGAGAACAATGATGACAAAATACATAATTAACAAGGCCATAACTTTGAAAGACTCGAGAACGATGATGACTAAATATATAATTAATTAGGAGCATAAGTTAGTCAAAAGACTCAAAAAAGCTTGTCAACTAAACAAAGGCAAAAAAATAGAATGAGTTCAACTAAAGACTCAAAAGCTTGTCAATACAGAAAATTATGTAAATTTAACATGCATCAACCAAAAGTAAAACATAAAACTAAATCACGGAAAGTAAAGACATAAGCAAATACATACATAAATATATACGATTCTTAACACTTGAATCAAGTTACAAAAACATAGAGATTCCAAAACAACATTGAAGGTGTTTGATTACACATTGTAACATACGAATCTTATAAGCTACAAGAATAATAAATCAAGAAAATCAGATACTGAAATCATATATTGTGTCAATTGTAGCTTTGATTTCGTAACAAGAACAATAGTCAATCGATTTTATAACAGTAGAGAAATACCTTAAGCAAGCTTTTTCTTTCTCAAACCTTACAAAAATCAATCGCAACTCAAAATTAGGATGCATTCACAAATTAAACTCATAAATTATGTACAATACAGCTTTAATCTTGTCACAAGAACAATAATAAATCGATTTTATGACAGTAGAGAAATACCTTAAGAAAGCTTTTTCTTTCTCAAACCTTACACAAACCTTCTTCTTCCTCAAACCCTTCTTCTTTTCATGTTCTTTGATATCAAAAAAGCTTGTTAACCTCAAAAAAATAAAACAAAATCAAACAATGAAAGGGAAACAAAGGTAGATACGAGATTCATAAAACCGAGAGAAGAGACATACCGATAGATGCAACCCAAAGAAAAGACCAATGAATTTGAGACTCGCTTTAGACGAATAAACTTTTGCTAGTCACAAATCTTGTTTCTCTCACACAAAAAGAAGAAAAATAGATAGTTTAATTTAAAATCCAGTGAAGTAAAAATTTAATTTCAAAAAAGAATACGTGCAATCGATTTTGTTAGAGACATACCTTTAAACTAGCTTAAATCCCACAAGTATTAATCCCAAACTCAAAACCTAGCCCAAAATCAATGAATCAATTTTGGAGAATCAAATTGAAGAAGAGGAATTCGAAATTACATAGAGATTTCAAAGAATTTTGGTTATAAGGTTACAAAACTGAAAATGGGGAAAATTAAAGAGCGGGCAATCTATTTACTCTCTTCTTTTGGCACACGTAAAAAATATTCTAAGTGTCAAAATGTTATCCCTCTAAACATATTTCTGTTTCCCGCTCTACTATTAACAGGCATAGTGTTTTTAAAATGCTACTATACGCATACAAAAATCCTAACAATATCTATACTAGTAGTTATGAGAAAAAAGCTATCTTGATGTGTTATCATTAGCCAATTTTCTTGTAGTGACTCTTTAATTATAAGCTGACTACAACATCAAATATGTGGAATTCTATCTTGTCACGATGTCAAGAATTAATCCTAAATGACATGAAATCCTTAGATGAAGAAGACAATCTATAAATGTTTGCAACCTTGCTGGAGAGGCCATCATATACTGAACAACAGAATGAATTCGACTAATATAGGCTTTATTTCCTCTAATCCATCTTTTACGACCAAGTTTAAGAAATGTGCACCACATATCATGTGAACAAATTCACCTTCAAGTATACTAGTATCCCACAATTTAAGTCTTCTTTTCAAAAACTTTACTCCTACTTATCCACCGTAATTGTGAAAATCTTGCTGATTCTTCAAGACACCAAACACCTTTCAACCATTTTCCCAATTAGTTCACCTTTGTGACTCAGAATAGGACAAACGTTTATGATTTTCTTCTGGAAATTTCAATTATGATCAACAAAATGTGCAGTTAAGCACATATAGTTAATGTTCTTAACCGATGTCCAAGTATCAGTTGTAAGAGAAACACTGCCTTTGTGTTTCTGTAAAAACATCTTTAACTCTTTCTTTTCTTCCAAATTAAAACTAAAGCAATCTCTAGTGATTGTTCTATGGAAATGAATTTCAAACCGAGGTTGAAGAATGTAGATGAATTCCCAAAAACCTTCTCTCTACACAATTCTAAATGGCAACTCATTCTTTATAATCATTATAGATCAGACCTTTGCTATAATTTTCTTTATCATATGGTAGGTATGATGGAACATCCTCACCACCGTTTTCCATTTTTGGTCGGTGCATTAGTGTTGCTTGCTTGTTTCTTTTACTATCAACAATCTCTATTTCTGTTTTAGGATGTAGTTTCTTACACCTATTTATATGTTTCAACATTGTACTAGTGTTGAAACCCGATGGTGATCTTATGGTGATTACTCATTCACAGTTATTACACTTTGCCTTGTCTTTATTCTCTGCTCTTTTGAAGTAATCCTGTTCAAGCAAAATTTAGCCCAAGGTGTTCTAAATCAAGCTCTTAAAGAAGTTAGAGGAAAGATGGACAAGGTTTCTGATCAAATTTGAAGAGAAAGAAGAGATTACACAAGTAAAAGTTGGTCAAGTGTGATTCTATTACTCGAGTTCGAATGAACCAAAAAGATGATCCGTTTTCAAGGATTTCCACCTCTATTTATAGGATATAGAGGCGGTTACAACTGATTTAAAATAGGAAAGATTACATTATTTTAGATTCGAAGAAATCTAAAAGATTTTTGCTAGATTCTTGGAAGTTTTCCTTATCGTAATAGGAAAATTTCCATTTTTTTCTTTCTATGATGTTTCATCAAACTTCTTTCTTGTTCTGCCAAAATGCCGAGAATGAATCATTCCGAGTTAGTTGATAAGGACGGAGACGACTCTTTGGTCGCTTTGCTGAGTTCATGAATTGAGGATTATTGGATGTTGATTGTTGCTGTGTATTGAAGTAGGATCTCAGATTCACCTCCAATAATTGTCCTCCCATACTCAGAAAACTGTCCGTGAACTTTCGAGTTGGTTAGTTACCTACTTTTGGAATTTTTGGTCCACGTATCATCTGGTAATTGGATTACTGGGGTGGTTTAACGAGCTAATTAATGATTACTCTCCTTTGTCATTTCGGCTTCTAGTAAATTTCAATTAATACCGCGACTTTTTACTTTTAATCTCCACTTGCATTTGCGATGATTACCATTTACTAGCTTTTTAACTCTCTCTTCTCCGAGACAAACTTTCCAGACTTCGCTCCTTCTCTTTAAATCTTTTTCTTTTCTCCTAAAAAATGGGGCTTGATGATTTCCAACTCCCAAATGTTACGGACAATATAAATGCTATTTTAAATAAAGGAAGTTCTCGTCGGCCAGAAGGATCGGCCAGGTCGAGTAGTGCACTTCCACTTATCCCTATTGAGACTAAGGATATTACTTTGTTCTCATCCTGACTTAGTGGTGATCGTGGTAATATGCGTCATTCGAAGTGGTCCAGGACTGGTGCTCTTTAGATAGGGTCACCTGTTGTGATGCTTGATATTCCTCTAATGGGCGCTTCGAGGAGGAGAAGGAGAACACCTGCCGACTTCTGGTTCTCCCACAATCATTTGAACACGACGCCAGTATTATCATTTTGTGTTGAGTGCGTGGATTGATAAAAGGCTTTTTCGATCCTAAGATCAAATTAATTGAGCATAGTAGTAAGTAGATGAGAATTGTCGAGCCAAATATTTAGATATGTTTGCAAACAACCTATCTAATATGTAATCATAGTTCATGCAACCTATCAATCTGTCACAAAGATAGGCTATGATATTAAGCAAGCTCTCAAACTAGACAATCTGACAAATTAAGCTAAAAGAAAAAATAAGAACATAATTTAATAGTTCAAAACAGAGAAATGAACTAAAAGCACAGTATAATAATTGCAAATGATAGAAATAAGATTAAAAGCATAGATCTAAAGGATAGGGAGGGTTTGATCGGCGGTAAACTCTCCGATCCCAACTTGTAGCACTCAATTTAGCGATCCCTATACTGGGACAAGGCTAGATCAACCCGTTCTCACGGTGAAGACCCCTAACCGGATCAGATGATCCATTATAGCGCTAGCCGCGATCACACCTATCCGGAAGCATTAAACTTAGCCCAACTCGTCCAACAGCCGACCCACATGCTAGATCTCTTATCGGTGGATCAAACCATCACTCACATGGCACTTGGTCTCTGATTCCACCGGCTCTAGCCTTAGGTCACGGCCCAAATCAGATCTCTCTTGATCAGGGGGAGATCAGTATTAAGCTTAGCCATGTGAGAAGAGATCGGAATTTAGATCATGCCTAGAACGGCGAGGGGATCAACGAATCCACCTCCGATCACCCTATCCTCGAGATCCATACGGATTTACTCGTGCCTCATGGATTGAGTGCGGAGGACTAGAGTAGATCTAACTTGCATAAACATAAAGAACTTAATTGAAAATTGCAGAAAGTAAAGATGAAGAACAATATAAACTTAAATCATAAACTTTATTAAAGCATAATCATAGAAGAGTACCTTAAACAAGCATAAATGAAATCAACAACGAAAATAGAGAGAGTTTTTCAGCTAAACATCAGATAAAATGATAAGAGAGTGATTAGAGGGTATTTATAGGGTCATTTGCATAACCCTAATAGTCAAACCGACCTAAGTCGGTCAACTAGGAATCTTGCCCTCGGAGTTCTTGTGTGAGCTTGGGCACCAAAGAGTGGTTCTTGTCTTTGTTCTCGAGGGTTGAGACTGAGTGATTGGTCTGAGTGTTAGATTTATCTTCCCTCGTGGCAGATAGGTTGAGGCTGGTGACTAAGGCGTCTTTTCCTGAGCGTTCCGAGCAGTCCTTGCCTTGCGACCCGCGAGGTAGCGATACGAGTTTGCACGATTTTTTTTGCCTAGCAGCTGGTCCAATTGTCGTTAGCTCCAGTTTTAGCTTCTGTTTTCTCCTTTTCCTAGAATAAACTCCAAACTCCAAATGCAAATGCAAAGAAAGCAAAACAAACCTAAAAAGACCTAAGTAAACGGAAAATCTATTTAGACGGATGAAAAACTACCTAAAACAAGACTCTAAAACTATCAAAAATCACACACATCAGCTCCCCCAAACTTAGATCTTGCTTGGCCTCAAGCAAGTTTAATGACCTAAGGTAGAAAAGCTGCACACAAAAATGGGAACATCTTGTCTAATGAACAACTTATTTAAGCTAAACCATAATTCACATGTGGGCTCTATCATTTTGGAAACCATGATGTAATCATCCTCAAACATAGCATTCAACATATGGATTCCTATCACCTAAGCTGGTCTCTAAAGGTACAAGTCTAATTCCTTATTTCTTTTTGGTGCAGTCCTCAAAAGAGACTAGAGATCAACAAGTACATGTTTTGACTTCCCTAAGGTTAGCATGATCATTTTTCAACTTAAATGGTTCTCTCTCATTAAAATTTTGATCCCCGATTATTCATTTTTTTCTTTTTCTTTTCTTTTTTTTTCTTTTATTGTGCCCTTTTGGCTTTTCCGACGTTTGCTTACACAAACATGAAAGGTTACGGGTTTACACTTCTTTAAAAGTTGCTCCACCAACCCACATATGGAGTAAGTTAGCGGATATACACGGACATGAAAGGATATAGGTTTACGCATCCTTCCAGTCGCTTCACCTTTACCACTTACTCGGTTTAAATTATTTGCCGGCAGCTTAATTTTTCACTTAACTTTTGAGAGGGTTTTACCGAGCACACACCTTTGGAGCATGCTAAACATAAAGAAGGAAGGTATTGATGCATCTCTAGGCTCTAAATTGGAAGTTTAAGTCAGTTTTACAAGGAATCAAACTAGACCTATACAAAACACAACCCAAGCAAAGTTCACCAAGGCGATGAACCGCCCAAAAAATTTCCAAAACAGCTATCTACCAATCAAGAGCAGTCACAATGGTTACTTAGCTTAACTTATCAAGATTTGCTCATCATCAAGATCATTCTCACTAAACAAGTTCGGATGCATGAGTCCTAAGTGAATGCAACCTAAAGACAAATTTAAATGGATGCAACTACATGATCACTCTATTTTTAGGTTTCATTTTCAAAAAAATTCAAATTTTTTTAGGTTTTTTCTATGCCTTAAGTGCCATGAAATGCAGCAATCAAATGCACAAAGAAAAATCTAACCGGATTTTTACAAACTAAACGAATGCATGCAAAATAGAAAAGAAGATCACAAGAAACATTGTAAGAGCATTCTAGACCCCTCCCCAAAACTTGAATCACATAGTCCTTATGTGTATAGAAGTCGGAAGAGTTGTCTAGACAAACAAAACGAAAAACAACTAAAAGTAAAAATGTATGTACAAAGGGTTGGACTTTGGTACCTAAAAGGCGAACAAGTGAGCAGTTGAGGCGTTGATGTCCTCAAGAGTGTAGTTGTGAGGGTTTGGGTACCCTCTTGGAGCTATTCCTTCACATAGTGTGACGTGCTGCTGCCAGTCCGAGTACTCCTCGCGGTTATGGTCGACGAGGGATGCATGCGAGGGACCTTCTTGAGGCGTCTGCTCTTGGTGTTTCTGGCCCTTTTTCCTAGTCCTCTTGTAAAGCCGCGTCGTGTCCATTGTTTGGCTTCGCGGTTGCTCTACTCGGCGAACACCAGCAAGGACAACAAGCTCATCGGGAAGAGGAGGAGGTAGTCGAGGAAGAAGTTGATCCTGAATCATACTTTTTTCGAGGAGTTCACTGAGAAGAACCAAGGGACAGCAAGAAAGGAAGCCCACAAGCGGATTGGGAAGCTCCAAAAGTTGGGAAAGTGGCTGCTCAAGAAGGTGAAAGGCCTGACAAAGGAAAAGGAGGAGTGGCAGAGCAAGCGCAAGAGGATGTGGAAAGCAATTGATGGATTAGAGTCATCACTCAGAAGAACAGAACCAGAGCCTCGCACACATGACTTACTACCACCAGCGAGGAGGGGTGGGGTGAAAGTCACATTCTCCATGGTGTTCAGTCTGGTGTATGTTGGGCAAGGGAGAAGTATTCTGGCATCTTTCTTCTCTGGATGGTCAAATTTGTATACAGCTCGCCCATCAACCTTGCCTTTAGCGATGAGGCCCGCTCCTTGGAGATACCGCATCTCCATAAATAGGGGTTGAGCCCAATTGTAATCCTCAGTGTTCAAAGGTACTCCCTTTGCTTCTAGTATCCAAGAAACCACTCCACCAATGTAAATGTGCTTCGGCTTCCCGGACTTCCTTTCCGTTTGCGTCACAGCTCGTGTATGGTATGTGGTGAGGTGTTTTGCTAACACGAACGATATCCCAGAGTTCCCTTCATCTCCAGCAATATGCAACCCGCTTGGAGTAGTGCCAACAATCTCCTTCATCGCCATAGCCTTCATGTGCATCTCCCCGATGTTGATTGGCCAGGTGGAGGGTCTAGCAAAAATCATGTTTGCTATTGCTCTCCTCGCGTAGTTGATGGCTGGGTTACAGATCCAACTTCCCTTGCTCCGCAAAGAGTCATACTCCCTAGCTCTAGACAACATCTTCTATACCTCATCGGTATCATTCTCTCCAACATCCGGATATGGCGCTTCTCCGGATTAAAACCCAAAAATCATTTCCAACTCCCTCAACGTCACTGCGTATAGTTTGTCGTACACGGTGAATGTTATGTATCCAGGTCCATTCTTCTTAATCTTGGCTGTCTCAGGCTTTGCGTAGATAAGAAGGTCCACGGTGGCGAGGAACTGCAACGTCTCCTCAATGTAAGAACTCGCCACACTATACATGTAAACTTTAATGCCAAGCAAGCTAAACACCCTATCCACATCCTCAGTGATTCCCAATTTCCTTATGGTTCCAGAATGTGGGAAGTTTGTACCTTTGATCCCCATTGCCTTCAAAGCCTCGTACACCTTGTCGGATTCATCATCCTCCTTTGTAGTCTTCTTTTTCTTTTCTGCCTCGCGCTCCTCGTAGGCTTTCCTCGCCTCTTTTTCTGAGTAACCACTCCTCTTTAGGTTCTCGATGACTCGGCCGTACCTTGTGTTCTTCCCCTTCTTTTCAGTCTTCTTCTCTGTCTTCTCCTTGCTCTCGTGCTCAATCTCCATTGGCGAGGGCTGAGCATCTACAATGCCCTCGTCACTATCCTTGCTTCTTGAGGGCGAGGCGATATGTTTCCCCTTCCTCTTCTTTTGATCTGAGCTTCCTTCCCCCTGAACGTAATTTCAGTCCATAGGCTCAGTCGCCGATCTTCTTGCCGATTTCCTTATCGGAATTTCAATTCTTATCTGTACCCCTGGCTCCTCATCATCTGATTGGACAATGAATCGGAGAGTCCTGTTTTCACGGCGGACAGGCGGTGAGTCTTCAAGCCCCACCACCATCTCTCTTCTTCCAGCTCTTCGTGCATCGTTCATGAACTTGCTCCTAAATTCCTTCATCTTTCTTTTGTCACTGGAAGAAATGCTTAACAAAGATTGATCAAAAAAACTCAAACTTGAGGAAGAGAGAGAGAGTAACTTAGCAGTGGTGAGAGGGAGTAACTTGGTAGAAAGGATTAACTCGGTGAGAGAGGGAGTTTAATTGCTTAAGGGTTTGAATACAGATGATGAAGCCGATGAGGGAGAAGTTCTTTTATAGGCGAGTGTTGCGGGTGAGAAGGAGACAATCTCGGGTTGATAAGGGAGACAATCTTGGCTCCCGAATTGCTTGCCATTCGCCCTCGAGATTGGCATGATCCGGACCGTTCGTTTCAACTTTTAAATGCTTGACCAATCTCAGCCCTTGGATTTGTCCAACTTGGACTTGACCATCCCTAGATTTTAGCAAAAAGCTTCTGGTTCGTGGACCCCACTTGGTGAGCTGGAAAAAATTCTAATTTTAGTCCTCAAGGGTTTCTCAGCTAACCTCCTCGCTCATTACCCTCGCTGCATACACCGAGGCCTAAATACCCATTCAGAAAAACCCAAGCTTGAATTGCTCCTGTTGCTTCCCTCTGACTATTCTGAGTCCTGACTAGCTTATATTCATGGCAGTATCTGAAACCATGGTTAGCCACCATATCAAAGTAGATTCAATTTAAAGCATTTACACCACTAAGCTCCATGTTCAAGATTTTCTCTGAATAGTGAGTTCATATCAATCATATTGAGATGTATTTGACTAGAACTTTCTATATAAAATGATATTGAGGTGTGCAAGTAGGTCCATGAGTGGTGTTCAAGGCAATGTGAACACTACTCACACACCTTCCTCTGCCTCATATCCTGAGGGGTTCAGGTTCTTTGTCAAGTTTTCTCACTCCTCGCTCTATTGCCTCCGATGGTTTAGTGCGAGGTCTACTTTCTATTGGCTTAATGAGGGCATTACTTCCTCACATTTTGCCAAGAGTGTAGCCAACGCTCCTTGAACCTGAGATCAAAATTCCAAATACCCAATTATAACAACAATAAATTAGCAAAGATTATTCTTAAAATTTAAACAAAGCTAAATTAACTTTAAAAGAAATTAAAAGAGTTTTCAAAAGTAAAGGATAGACATGGGAATCCCTCCCAAGTGGGCTTGTCTAGAGTCACAAGGTTGAATTTTCATACGCCTCTTAGTATGGGTTTGCAAAGGGAACCAGAGCTCCCTCATTTGCATCCTCGTCCATCCCCCCTATTGTTCCTTCAATCTCAAAGCATTGCCTGTCGATCGTAGGCTCCTTTCTTTCTTCCTTTAAGTCGATCATTATACCAACTCCTTCTCCAAACTTTAGTTCAATGTAACTGTTCCGCATATAAATTAAAGCTCCTACTGATACCAAGAAAGGTCTACCTAGCAGTAGTGGATCAGTAGGTTCTTTATCCATTTCTAATACCACAAAATCAGTAGGAACCAACACACTGCCAACACTTATTCGTACATCCTCGAGCAATCCCCTCGGCTTCCTTGTTGTTCAGTCTGCTAGAACCAATGAGATTCTGTAATCCTTGAAATTTGAGTACCCCCACTTTTGCGCAGTGATTAGTGGGATCAAGTTGATGGATACTCCAAGATCACACAAGCAGTTAATGAACGTTAGATGCCCTACTGCACATGGAAGTGTGAAGCTTCCTGGATCACCCAATTTTTCCGCAATGAACCTTTTCCTTTGATGTGGAAGTACGTGTACCAATACCATTTCAAATGATCGGATCCCAATAGCCATACATTCCTCCTCTCGTTCCTTAAGCGAGTCCTTCAAAAATTTCTTGTATTGCGAAATTAAAGCAAAAACATCTAAGATAAGAACTTTTAGCTCTATACTGCTCATTTGGTTATCAAAAAGGACCTTCTGTTTCTTCGTTTGATTCTTCTTCAAACATGAAGGGAAAGGTGTTTTGGCTTTGGTTGCAACCACTAGTGTAACTCCTTCTGTCAAATTAAGGTTGGGAATGTTTGGTTCTTCTCCTCGCTGCACAGGCAGGCGAGGGCTCTCCTTGAGTTGTGCAGTTTTCCCAGTAGTCAGATCATCATCACCTTCTCCTTGCGCCTCAGGCCTGCGAGGTGTGTCCCTGAGTTGTACACAACCAGCATTATGCTTGGCTTATTTTGCCCCCAGCTTGAATAATGCTGTCCTCAGCGTTTTCCTTCGGTCTAACCACTGATGGGAGCACCTTTCTGGTTATGAGAGTGATTGACTGAGCCGTATACTCCTTTGGGTTTTGAACGAACTTTCCAGATAGCTGACCGGTGGCCTTAGTATATGACGACGCTTGGTTGCTTTCCACATTCTTTAATCATGCGTTGAGGGTTTCAAACTTGCAATTGAGGTCACTATAGCTTGCATCGATTTGGCTATGTACCTCGCCAAAATTTGTGGTCATTTCCGCTTGGTGGGCGGTTTGGCTTTGCAATATTTGTTGGAGCATATTCATCACATCCGGTTGTTCCTCTTTTGTTGTCGGAGGTTGAGTTGGAGCTGGTGCCTGCTTAAGGCTCTCCTGCCTTTGTTCCTTGGGTATCCAAGGTCGTTGTTTTGGTGGATACACTTGATCTTGTGGATTAGCTACATTCGTGCTTTGGTAGCTCAACTTCGGGTTTTGTTTGTAGTTAACCCATGGCTTAGATCCACTTTGATTATGAACAAAAAAAATCTCCTCCAATTGCTCGTCTTCGCCTTCTTGTACCGTTTCCTTTTCCACAAGGTAGACTTGTTTCGTGTGCACCATAAGCAATTTGTCTAGCTTCTCATGAAGTTGCTTCAACTCCTTGCGTGTGGAAGTGTCTGAATCTGAGGTTCCCCTAACAGCTCGGTCGTACTCGCCGTACTGCACATCTTCTAGGGCGAGGTTTTCTATTAATGCTCTTCCCTTGTTGATCTCCTGCTGTAGAAAACTCCCGTTACTTGCGGTGTCCAACAACATATGTATCCTTGGGTGAACTCCTTGGTAGAATTTGCTGAGGATTGTATCCTCCCTGAAGCCGTGATAAGGACACTAAGCTTGATAGGTGTTGTATCTGTCCCATGCATGGGCCAATGGCTGGCTGCGCTGCTAGACAAAGTTTGATATGTTGTTACGAAGCTTTGCCATCCGTGAGTTGGAGAAAAACTTGGTGAGGAACATGTGCTTGCACTCCGAACAAGTGGTGAGGGATCCTGTGGGAAGGCGTTTCTCCCACTGATGAGCTCTATCCTCAAGAGAGAAGGGAAAGAGCCTGAGTTTCAGCGCATCCTCACTAACTCCATTGATACGAGTAAGCGAGCATTATCTCTCAAACTCATCAAGATGGTCGAGGGGGTCCTACGAGGGTAGGCCATAGAATTTCTTGTTATGTACATCCGAGATCAGTCCACTCTTGATCTCGTAGTTATTGTAATAGATCACTGGCGGTTGGATCCTGTTCCATATCATGTGTGTACTCGGGGCATCGCTCACACCAATACAGCGAGGGCAACGAGCTGGGATTTGTGCTCTCGCTTGGTGGGCGGCCTCATTAAGCAACATAGGTGTTCCCTCCATTGTCATTCCCGGTGTGGTGTTATTCAGATCGGACTGTTGTTGCTGCATTCTGTTACACCCTCGTCTGATCTCACGAGTGAGCTGGTTGATATCGTCTATGGGTGTTGGAAGGTGGTGAGAACCTTTCGACCGTGTGTGCATCAACCAACTAACTCGCACTGATTACTCGCTTAACTCGCAGGAGTTAATGAGAGGGTACTGATTCTGTGTCTGTCCTTGGTGCCAGATGGCGAGAGTTACCTGCGAGGCCTGCAAGGAAAGAAACAACGACTTGACAATAAAATGGAGGCTTGGTCCTTATAGATCCAAGCTGAATGAAGCACAGACAAGCGATAGTAGCAATAACACTAAACCTGATCCTAAGACAAGTAAATTATAGATTGGAACAAACAAATCTGATTTGGCAACGACACCAATTTGATAAAGGCGCTTTGAATCCTAAGATCAAATCAATTGAGCATAGTAATAAGTAGATGAGAATTGTCAAACCAAATACTCAGAGATGTTTGCAAGCAACCTATCTAATACCTAATCCTATTTTAGGCAACCTATCAACTGTCACAAAGATAGGCTATGATATCAAGCAAGCTCTCAAACTAGACAATA
>OVBA01005516.1:0-19694 GCA_900406435.1 Lepidium aucheri
ACTCACTCTTTTTATTAGGGACCTTCACTCCATCGTCTAGAATCTTACATTTGCTATCGTCCTTGAGACTTATGATTGCAAGTTGAGACTCTTCTTGAGATAACTCCAAATTCCCAGTTGGAGTTTGAATTGGAGTTTTAAGCTGACTACTAACCTCTAGGTTCCTAACAATTTTCAATGATGGGGANTCTACAAGCAAACAAAGGGAAACAATGTAAAAACAACCAAAATCCACCAAGCTCTACCAAAGTCAACCAAAGCTCTACCAAATATCAAAGCTACAAAACTACCTCAGGATCATAAGGAAGCCGTAGTGCAGGGGATAGAGTCTCTGGGGTTTGCTGCTGCTCAGCTATCCGTTCCTTATAGAATAAAACAAGTAATATTGTTAGTTTTCAATCTCCACCAAAGCTCTACCAAATATTTAGGATCAACCAAAATAACCTCTACTTTTTTAGAGGGTCTCAATGATGGGGAAGATTGTGATACATGATGATTCTCAGATATTTGTTCCTTTTTATTGTCAGATATATGTTCCTTATGGAATACAAAATACGTTAAATAGTAAGTCAACCAAAGATCTACCAGACGCTAATATAAATCAACCAATGATGGNACCAATTATGGAGAGGTTAAGGAAATTAACCTCTACGTTTTCTGAAGGTCTTAAAGAAGGAGAGGTTGAGGAGTCTTGCTGCTTCTCAAAGATCTGCTCGTTCTGTAAAACAAAGCACGTTAAATAGTAAGTCAGCCAAACTCTACCAAAGATCTACCAAAATCTACCATAGAATAACAAAGGTCAACCAAACTCTACCAAAGATCTACCAAACTCTACCAAAGATCTACCATAGGGTTACTAAACTTACCTCTACATTTTTCGAGGAAGAAAAAGGTTGTGAGGTTGGCTGCTCCTCAGATAATGTTTCTTTCTAGATAAAAAACGTAATAGAGTTAGAACCAATAACTACTAGACACTAATATAAATCAACCAATGATGGGGAGGTTAAGGAAACTAACCTCTACGTTTTCAGAAGGTCTCAATGATGGGGAAGTCTAGGAGCCTTGCTGTTTCTCAGAGATCTGTTCGTTCTGAAAAACAAAGCACGCTAAATAGTAAGTCAGCCAAACTCCACCAAAGATCTACCAAAGATCAACCAAGCTCTACCAAAGATCTACCAAAATCTACTACAGATCTACCAAAGGTCAACCAAAGATCTATCTACCAAAAATCTACCAAACTCTACTACAGATCTACCAAAGGTCTACCAAAGGTAAACTAGACTCTACCATGATCTACCAAACTCTACCAAAGATCTACCATAGGGTTACCAAACTTACATCTACATTTTTCGAGGAAGACAAAGGTTGTGAGGTTGGCTGCTCCTCAGATATTGTTTCCTTCTATAAAGAAAACTTAATAGAGTTAGAACCAATTACTCCACCATCCTTAAATTTATTACATGTTTACAGTCAAACAGAATACACCAAAGATGATTTTTCATGTATATATATATATAGTTCATACAACATACAACATAAGTGGATCTTCGATACGGTTCACTCAAAATCAAGAAGACTCTTACGTACCAATTTCTTCCCAGATGAGGCCGCAACAGCTTCTTCTCGAGGGTCACTTTCAGTAGTCTCACCTTCATCCACAGGGTCATACTTCTTAGCCTCTTCCAAGGTCATCACAACCTCCGATTGTTTACCCTACAACGCCTTAATGAGACGAAGATTGATCGAGTTTTGCTGCACCACAGCCATCTCAAGCCTACGCAGCCGCTCATCAACCACCGCCTCGTTAACTTTTTTCTCCTCTAGTCGTTTAGACTGCAACTTCACATCATTTTTAAGGTTAACTTGATCGTATACCATCACATCAAATGCCTTCTTCATAGACTGCAGCATTTCAAACATCATATCCTTCTCCTCTAATTGTTTTTTGGCCTCAAACTCTTTCTTCTATTTCTTCTCCAATCTTTCTTTATCACCTTTTTTTTTCTTTACTCACAAATTCAGCCAAAGTCATATCAGGCTGTAACTCCTTCTCCTTCGGAGTCTCCTTTGTCTTCTTCTCAACAGGTCTCTTCTTCTCTACAGATTGTTTAGCCTTCTCAGCAGATCTCTTCTTCTTTGAGCTCTCTGCCACCTTTGCCTTCTTTGAACTTTGGAGTTCACGTGGGGACACATCAACCTTCCTCTTTGAAGGCGCTGGGATACTCCAAAATGTGTAATCTAAAGACCCATCAAGAATGTCTTGGATCAATTTGTCAACTTTGGGATCCACAACANGAAAGTCAGACGTGAACAATATACTAAGTCAAACAAACTCTACCAAAGATCAACCAAACTCTACCAAAGGTCTACCAAACTCTACCAAAGATCTACCAAACTCTACCAAAGATCTACCAAACTCTACCAAAGATCTACCACAACTCCACCACACAAGAAGCCTAATCCAACAAGATCTAACACACGTAAGTCTACCATACCTCTACCACACGTCAACTAATAGCTCTACCAAACTCTACCAAAGATCTACCAAACTCTACCACAGATCTACCTAAATTCACCAAAGATCAAGAATCTTACCTTGTCTTCACCAGATGCAAGTTTATCAGCTTTGAAGACATCCACCATATCTACTCCACGGTTAATGCGCGATGCCCACTGCATAAGTGGAACCTGGCCTTCTTTTTTACCTCCACACATTATTCCTAGTTGTGGGATATACTCAAATGCCTATATGAGAAGAACATGTACGAAGTCGTGCAAATTCAACGTAGAAGTAGACCGTGATGCTTGAGAAACCGATTTTAAGAGTGCCTTGAAAGCTACTCTACCCCAAAAATGCCTCTCAAACCTAGCCGAATCCATCACCAATTTGGCATAGTAAACTAGGATCCTACTATTGGTGTGCAAACCAAAAACACCAACATACAAAACAACCAGCAACCCCACCATCTTCTACTTAGCAAATTCCCAATCCTTGCATACCTTTAACACCCCTTAAAGCTCCGCCCACTTTGGACCATCACCGGGGACTAAACCCATGTCAGCCCATAAATCCCCAACAGCTAAACCGCATCACTAGGTTGAGGTAACCTACACTGCAACTGCGTAATATGTTGAAACTCATTCAAAGAAAATCTGATTGGTTGGGTATCGGCCAACACCCACAGCTCATTCACCTTTGGTGTTATCAAGCATATTCCCCAGTAGGTGTTGCACGTATTTGCTTGCCCATGAGAACCTTGAGCCGGCAAACTTCAGAATAATACCCAGCTGATAGTTCCTTTCAATATCCTTATAAGCATCAGCGCCAATGTAATCCCTCATTGAAGTCATTTTCTTCAATGTGCAGCAGTGGTTTATACTCTTGTTGGAACGGAATCCTGAAGATAGGACCCTTTTAGGGTACTTGTGCTCTCCTTCCGTATTTGTGTTCCTGAAAAATAAACAATAAAAATATCAAAATTAGCTCAACCAAAGTTTACCACACTATAATTAGCTCCACCAAAACTCTACCAAAGCTCTACCACAGTCTACCAAAGTTCTACTTAAGTCTACAGAAGCTCTATCAAAGTCTACCAAAACTCTACCTAAGTCTACCAAAGCTTTACCTAAGTCTACCAAAGCTCTACCTAAGTCTACCAAAGCTCTACCTAACTCTACCAACGTCTACTAAACTCTACCACACATTCCAAACTCTACCAACGCCTACGCAAACTCTACCATAAAATGAATCGGTCTACCAAAACTCTACCAACGATTTCTCAAACTCTACCACACTATGACTAACTCTACCAAAGTCTACCAAAACTCTACCAAACTCTACCATACTTGCAACTAACTCTACCAAAGATCTACCAAATTACGAAAATAGGAATCGAGGGTAAACACAGAAAATTGAGTCTAGACCCAGTAAAAACACGACCAAAACCAACCAAAATGAACAATAAAACCTAGAAAATCAACCAACCCTAGAAAATCAACCAAAATTAACCATAATCAACCAACCCTAGAAAATCAACCAAACTCAACCAAAATCTGCGCAAAATAAACATACTAAACCCAGAAATGAAAATGCATGTCTCAAACCCTAAAAAAAAATGGACGAAGCACTAAAATCGTAAACCTTGAAAATCTGAGTTTGAAATAGACAAAATACACTACATTACCTTGAATCCGTCGAAAAAGCACAAAAAATGGAAGAAAAGGAGAATTTGAAGCGAAGAGTAAGGCAAAGAATGAAATTGAAGACAAAGAAAAAGAAGACGAAGATGAAGCGAACACGACGAAGAAGGAGGATGAAGACGACGAAGAAGATGAAGAAGATGAAGGAGAAAGAAGACGACGAAGAAGATGAAGAAATGAAGAAATAAAAAAGAAAAAAAAAACTGAAGAAGGGAAAAGAAAACGACAGACGGTTTTCTTTTCCCTTTTTGCAGTTTCTTTTTTTTTAATTTCTTTCATTTTTTTTAATTTGATTTTTTTAATGGCCCAAATGTAATTAAATGGAGAAGTTAATTGTTTTAAGACATTTCCCCTACATTTTTTTTGTCCAACTTTTTGGAGACTAGTTATGTAATTATGCTATTTTTGTAGAGTATTTGAGTAATTTTTTTTATTAGTACTCCTATATTGTTATCCCAAAATGATTATAGGCATTTAGTTGGAATCAATTTTCGATCCAAACGATGTAATGAAATGAAACTGATCCCTACAACCATTTTGTGTATTTAGTTAATGATATCAAGAAACATTTTGATGGAAACATTAGGCTTTTTTTCGACATATATATTACTTTAGATTATCAATTTAAGAAGAGGATATATTGTTTACAAAAGTACAATTTCTAGATAGATTTTGAACACTTATAGCTAACCAATCTACTTTATAGTTGAAACTTCGCAAAATTTGATGAAGAGAAAAATTATAAAAGCGTCTTCGGGTATGTTAAAGTCGTCCAGATTTGAGAGAACGCAGACCACTCGTCTGGATTCACCACCATCTTCAAAATCTCTTCACAATCTTTGGTATAATGAACTTCAATAATGTCTAGGTCTAAGAATTATCTCGAATTCGATATGAAGAGAAGACCGACAACAGTATGAAAGTTCTTTAATAATTAAGAATGATGACCATTTCTACCAATTACTTAATTCTAATAAATTAAATAGAATGTTTTTTGTTGGGAGATGAAATAATTATCTCTTCTGTAATTATATAAACAATAAATTATAAAGACAGCTAACATATGGAGACCCTAGACTTTTATTGGAGAATGTAACTATTGCTACCAAGATTATCAAGGATTATCAACTTTCTTCGGTTGCTCTTAAGTGTGCTATTAAATTTGACATTTTAAAGATCTTTGATACTGTAAATTGGGATTTTATCTTGTCTGTTTTGAAGGTTATGCGCCTCCTAAATATCGTTATTCATTGGATTCATGTCTGTATTTCCATAGCTTCTTTCTCGATTTTCATCACTGGTGATTTTTGAGGTTTTTTCACTATGTCTAGAGGAATCAGACAAAGTTGTGCCCTTTCTCATTACCTTTATGTCATCCTCAATAATAAGTTATCCAGAATGCTTAATAAGGTTGATGCTCATCTCAATTTGGTTTTCATCCTTTTTGTGAGAAGGTGCTTCTTACTCATCTCAGTTTTACAGATGACATTCTGATTTTCACTAATGGATGTGCTCATTCTATTAAGGGTGTTCTTGAGATTATGTCTGAGTTTGCAAGCATGTCTGGCCTCGACATTAATCTCTCCAAATCCTTCATTTTTCTTGGTGGTAAGCGAATTCCTAAACTGCTTCATACATTCAAACTTCAGGTTTCTCCATTGATACATTACCTATTTGATACCTTGGCATCCATTTTACTATCAAATCCATGGTTGCATCTAATTATGAGCCTTTGATTGATGAAATCCGTTCCAAAACTAATGGCTTGGTCTATGAAGACTCTTTATTATGCTGGACGTTTTCAACTCATTAAGTGAGTGATTCACAATATTATTAACTTTTGGTGCTTAGTGTTTCAGCTTCCTTGCAAGTGTATTACAAAGATTGAAAGTCTACGCTCTCCTTTTATCTGGTCCGGTAATCCAAATGATGTCCATACAGTTTAGGCAGTTGGAATGATGTTTGTCTTCCTTTAGGTGAAGGAGGTCTTGGGATCAGGTATTTACGAATTTCCTCTTGTGTCTTTGCCTATCACTTGATCTGGAGATTAGTTTCTTCTCAGCACTCTCTTTAGGTTGATTGGACTCGTTGCTATCTCCTTCGTGAAAATTCTTTTTGTGGTGTCGAAATTAGTTCCAAATTTTTATGGATTTAGGAAAAGCTCTTTAAGCTTTGTTCTGAAGTCTATGATTTTATAAAAGTGGATATCAGGTCAGGTAAAAACACCCTCTTGTAGACTGATAACTGGAGCTCACTCGACAATCTTTTAAGGCATCTTGGTGACTATGCTACTAGGTATTTTGGAATCAGTCGAAATGTTTCTGTTTGTAATGCTATCTCTAACATGAGCTGGATGTTTAACTCTACTGTTGAAAGAAGATACTCTTCTTTCATTCCCTTACTTCAGGCTGCTCCACGTCCCTCATCTGATGGTGATTGTGATAATTTTTTGTGGTGATATGATCCTAATATTTTTTGTCTTCAAACCTAGCAGCAAATTCGTGATTGTAAGGAAAAGGTATCTAGGCATAGCATCATCTGGTTTTCCCAACGAGTGCCTCGTTTCTCTTTCATTGCTTGACTTGCCAACTTCTCCATTTGGATGGATCTTTGTTCTGGTTTGCTCTTTCTCATTCTATTTTCCCTTATTGGAATGTCATTGTTTCGTCTCTATCTTTGCACTCTCGTGGCTATTTGGATCATATTTTGTTGAAAGTGGTTTTTCATACTTGCATCTATTATGTTTGGAGAGAAAAAAACTCTAGAATTTATAGGCAAGTGTGGACTAGCTCTTTAGGTTTATCTCGTTTTGTGGATAAAGCCATTAGGAATCATATTTTCTCTTTATGTTACAAAGCTCCTTATAGATTATAGAATTTACTTCGACGTTGGTTTGAGATTAGAATTATTTGTCTTTACTCTATATCTTTTGCTTTGTACATAACTTTTTTTTATAATCAATAAATTTAAAATTTCATAAAAAAACATATGGAGATCTGAGAACAGGTATCTTGCTTTTGGAGCCTTCTGATTATTAAATCAATATGTTTCAACTTCTGTTCGATCTGAAATTTTATACTACTAATAAACTAAGATTCTAATTTGTGCAATTAGGTATTTAATTTAACTAAAATACTTTGTTTTCATGTACTTGTTATAGTTAAATCTATACGAGTTCTTGCACACGTTATTATGTGGGCAAGTTTAGTTTGTCAACAAGCCGTTGACCTAAGTAAGAGAAAGGTAATTTGGCATTTATATAGTGACATTTATGTAATAAAATACTAAAAACTTAGTGAATATAAATACAAAATGTATCTAACTGGTTACATACAAGTGAGAACAAATTACATTAAATTAAGAGGTCAATTTAATGCTATTCGGTTCATAAAACTTGAGAAGCAAATTTTAAACAAAAATCATGTGGTTGCATGTGGTAAGAAGATACGTCGAAATCAATTCCATTTTGTGAGTCTATTCTCCTACTGTCCTTTTTTTTGATAGCCTTGGAGTGATTTAAGACGTTTTACAAACTTAATATTAATTAATATTGAATGCGAGGAGAGATATAATTAAGAATTAGATTCTTGCCCGTATATGTTCTTTTAAATCGTTTTGTTATTTGAAAACATATAGTGATTTTTATAATAAGAACATGAAATGTTCATAAACCATAACAACTATACAAATGTAATACTCAATGTAAGGTAACCCGTAATTATCAAATGATCCGTAATTATCGAGTAACTCACAACTTGTACTTTTTTAAATAAGTTGTAATAGCAAATAGTTCATATGATATGTATATTAAATAACCTGTATTTTTACTAAACGATATGTGATTATTGAATATCAAATGACACGTATTCATAGTTTTGTTTGTTAAATGTAACAATACGAATATCAAGATTTATAATCAACTAGGATTCAACCCACGTTATAGCTTGAGATTTGATTGTTTTTTAACCCGTATTAATTGATTCTTAGATCCGTGTTGATATTTTGAATATTATTTTCAAAATGATGTTATAATGGCCCAAAACTCAAATCAAAATCAATCCGAATTAGAAGATTCTAATTTGAACCAAACCCGACAAAATACTTCATAAATCCTAAGCTTATGTATTTAAAAAAATTGAATACAAACCCGATATGAAACCAATCAAAACCAAATATTAAATCTCTTAAAATTTTAAATTTTTATATAAAAGTACCAGTACCCAAACTAGATCTATATCATACCAAACTATATTCAAAAAATAAAATATCTAAATATGTCTTAAACCAAAATAACCAAAATACCGAATTAGATGAATCAAATCCGATAAAATACCAGAATGTAATCCAAACCTAAGCCGGAATCAAATCAATAACCGAATTTGTAACCAAAATTTTTTTAATTAAATTTTAATTTTTTAGAAATATTTATTAAATTTAATTTTTTATATAAAAATTTGTAACAAAACTACCTTATCCTATTTTTAAGGGTTGTTATGAACTTAGGTTAAATTTATTCTAAAGTTTATAACGCGACCAAAATAAAATTGTCTCCCGCTTTAATATATTAAATGTTTGTAAGATAACTATTTTAGATACATATTACTATTATCATATGTTTAAGTAATATTTTAGTTCTCATCAAAATATAATTTCGGATATGGGTTTGCTTAGAATTTATATTTTTGCTCTGAGATGAAATTGGGATAAAAAGAAGGTAATTTACTCAATTATTCTAGAATTATAGGATAATGACTTAAATAGTTCATAATTATCCCTAATGACTCGAATACTCTCTTTTTTAATTACTATTTTACCCTTTTGAGATGTGCAAACAAAAACGTAATAACAAAAGTGCCATTAATAAATTGTGCCACGTCAGCATGCACTAATCGCATAGATCTGCCGCCATGTCAGCATAAGCTCAACCAAGATCTACCAAAGTGAACCACACCATAATTCACAATCACAAAGCACTGTCAAATAAAAACCATACTAACTTTTTGTAATTAGGAAGTCATTTTGTAAACACTAAATATTTGATTTTATGCTTGGTAGATTTTGGTAGAGTTTGGTGGAGTTAGAAACGCTAGTGTAATAGAGTTTATTAGAGTTATATGGTAGAGTTTGGTTGAGCTTGTCCACTGTGTGGTAGAGTTTTATTTGATAGTGTGATAGAGTTTGGTGGAGTTAGCAACGCTAGTGTAGTAGAGTTTGGCAGAGTTATACGGTAAAGTTTTGTTGAGCTCGTCCAATGTGTGATAGAGTTTGTTAGAGTGTTATTTGATAGTATGGTAGAGTTTGGTAAAGTGTGTTATGTTAGTGTGGTAGAGTTCGGCAGAGCTTACTTATTTAACTTAGTTTGTAGAATGATGATTTTATCCCTTAATTATTGCATCACCTACCTTCTTTCTCGCTAACTCAATGCAGCCAAACACCATTGAAACACAAATCACCAATGTTTCTTAACCTCATTCCTTATCTTTTGAGTTTCTTTTTCTTGGTTTTGGATCTATGGATCAAATCGTTTTAGTCTATGGAAGTTGGAAATTCGACCAAAATCATTGGTTCATTCTAGTAAATACTTCTCATGGTTGTAAAATCATGTAATTGAGTGAAGATGTGCGTTATGATGAGATTTTGAGGATGGTGCATGAAGATTTTGATCTAAATCAACATATCTACAACGTAAAACTGAGTTACATTTCAAATGAACTCATGCATGAACTACCGCAAGATACACCTCCTATCTTCATGACCAACGAGAGGCAATTGCGTAGGTATGTGCAACAATTTTGAAAAGAGTCAATTCGTCTTTGTGTGGAGATTTCAAGGAGATTGCATGTTCCGGTGGAAGAATGTGTAAGATTTGAGCCTAAATGCGAGCCTTCATTTGAACCGTTTGATACAACATTTGGTAGACTTAATTCAACATGTGGTAGATTTAATTCAATGTGTGGTAGAGTTAGGCAGACTTTCAAACAAGAAAATGAATACGTTGACTACGATGAGGAAGTGAAAATAAGATTCAACTACTATGAGGATGTAGATGGTGCTAGTGATGAAGACTTCATAAGTGTTCAGAGGAAGTGCAAAGAAGAAGATAGAAAAAACTTCCTCCTAAAAAAAGAGATTCGACAATTAATGATGAGTACTTAGACATCGAAATGAGGTCACTTCAATTAGCTATTGGACAAATTTATCCCAAAAAGATGATCTTGATTCAAGATTAAAGATATATTCTATTTTACATAGGTTTGACTTCGATGTCGTATCATCATCGAGGATGTTATTGAATGTGAAATGTGGGTTCCAAACTGCAATTGGAGAGTCCATTCTTCAAGCCACGATCCTGAGAGTCTATGCTTCACACCATGATCCTGAGAGTCCGTATTTCTATATCCGAATATATTATGGAGAACACACTTGCTTAGTTACGGAGAGGTTATCTCAGGCACATCAAGCAACACCCGATATTCTTGGTTGTTTATACTTAGATTTTGTTGGTGGTGTTGGGTCTTCTGTTCTTCCTGCTCATGTTGCTGAATCACTGAATAAATGTTCCGGTTTGAAGGTACATTTCCTTCATGGTAGACTTTGGCATAGCTATGGTAGACTTTAATATAGACGCATGGTAGACTTTGGTATAGACGCATAGTAGAATTTGGTTGAGTTTGGTTGAGTTTGGTTGAGCTTGGTTTAGTTAGGTTTGATATACGTTAGTAAAGTTTGGTTGAGTTTTAACTTTGTCTTTTTGAGTGAACTTTGTAGAGATGAAGTACTGAAAGGCATATCGCACATTAAGGGAAGCTCGGGCTCTAGTTACAGGAACTTCTGAGAATAATTTTGAAGAAATTTCCTCATATTTGTATATGATTAGACGAGTAAATCTGGGAACACTTATCAAGTTGGAAGTAGATGGAGATGATAGGTTCAAGTTTCTATTCCTTGCATTCGATGCAAGCATTAGAGGATTTCCGTATATAAGGAAGATTGTTGTGGTGGATGGAACATTTTTACAAGGAAAGTATAAAGAGACTTTTCTCATGGCAACAATGCGAGATAGGAATTTCAATATTTTCCCTATGGCTTTTGGTGTTGTTGATACAGAAAATCATGAACCTTGGGAATGGTTTTTTAGACAACTCAACTGTGTCATTCCTGATGATCAAGAATTGGCCATCAGTTCTGATAGTCATAGATCAATAGCCAAAGCAATAACAAAAGTGTATCGGCTTGCCGTTTGTGGGGTTTTCACTTACCATCTACGGAAAAATATTTTGTCCAATTTCAAAGGAGGAGAGTCCTTTAAGCTGTTTAAGAAGGTTGCAACTGCATATAGGAGTGGCGAGTTTAATGCGATCTTCGGCCAAATAGAGAGAGTAGATCGAAGGCTATATGAGTATTTGCTAAGGGCATATGTTAGTTTGTGAAGTCGTGCACATTTCCAAGGGAATATACACAACTTCACCATGTCAAACATAGCAAAAAATCTATAAATCATGTGTTAGCTGAAGCGCGAACTTTCCCTATTTTGCAGCTTATAGATGCTATTAGGGAAATGTTAACAAGGTGGTTCGCGAAGAGGAGGGCAAAGGCAGCGGCAACAACGACCATTCTCACTATAGCAAATCAAAAACTTCTCAAGGTATGGCTTGGTAGAGTTTGGTGGAGTTTAGTAGATCTTGGATATCTTTGCAGTAGAGTTTGATAGAGTTTAATAGATCTTGGATGCAAAGTAGTAGAGTTTGGTAGAGTTTGGTAGAATTTGGTGGATTTTAATATATCTTGGATGCAATGTAGAAGAGTTTGGTGGAGTTTGGTAGAGTTTGGTGGAGTTTGGATATCTGTGCAGTATAGTTTGGTAGAGTTTAGTGGAGTTTGGATATTTGTGTAGTATAGTTTGTTAGAGTTTGTTAGACTTTAGTAGACATAACTATTTTTTACCATGCAGAATAGACTCCTCAAAGCCACACAGTACAATATGCAAAACATCAATAAACATCAAGCGGTTATCACGTGCTTGGCCTCCTCACATTTGGTTAATATGACCGAGAAAACGTATTCTTCCAACATGTTTGACGTGGATTAAATACCATGTGTGCATGCCTTAGCCGTAGCAGAAGCATGGAAGCTTTTGAAGATCGAGCTCAAGATCCTTACTATTATACGAGTTATGCGTCTGCCAAATATGTGATGCCAACAGATGCAACACTTCCAATACATGAAGAGGTGGCTTGTAAAGTTTGTTTACCTCCTGTTGTATGTTACCAACCTGGTAGGCTAAAGAACTCGCAGTTGAAAGGTTTGTTTGAGTGCTCATTAGAGGCAAAAATGCCCAAGGAAAGTGACGACTTGTTCGCGATGTAAAGGTGTGGGACATAATGCTCGAACATGTAAAGCAGACGTCCAATCTTGAATGTCTACCAAACTCTATTATGTGTTTATTATGTGTCTATCCATGTTATGTATAACTCTACTAAACTCTATTATGTGTCTATCCATGTTATGTGAAAGGTCAACAAGAAGGTACATCCAAATATTTCCAAACTCTAATATCTACCAAAATCTATTCAATTTTAATCTTCTTATGAAGAAGAGAAACTTTTGTTAAGTTAATATATTAGCAATTTCGTTTATTACAAAATGAAAGTTATTGACATACTCTCATAGGACCATCATATACGTCATAAAATATTGGTCCTTTGAGAGTATTTGTTTGTTAACAAAAGAGAGTTTTGTAATTGCTTATACAAACTCTACCAAGATCTACCAGTAAAAAGGTGAGTCTACCAAGATCTACCAAGATCTACCACTCCATAAGCAACCTCTTCGACGTTGTAATCAATACCTCCTTATCAATATTATCCAAACACAAATGCAGATTTGTGGATGAAATTATCTCTAGTATTAGAAGCTCATCCATGACATCAACGTCAAATTTCATGCAGATAAAAGGGACGAACTGATTATTTATTTCCTTAAATTCGCATTCAAGGGCTAAACACTCAATAAACTTCAGCGTGTAAAGGCCACAGTCACCAGATTGGTGGTTCACTTGGGTCGCCTTCACCCTAATGATAGTGTAAACCTTCGCCTTAACCTGTTTCCGCATCTCCTTTTATAGCATGGTCCTACACAGAGAATCATCCTCGCGTATGGACTTGTTGCATAAAAAAAAGGTAATCAACATTCATAAGTAAGATCTACATAGCTCTATGAAAGATCAACCAATCTCTACTAAAGATCAGCCAAGCTCTACCAAGATCTACTATAGCTCAATCACACAGTCTACCAAGATCTACCAAGATCTACTATAACTTAACCACACAATGCATCGTAGTCTACCAGGATTTACAAAGATTCACCAAACTCTACTAAAGATGTACTATGACTCAATCACACACTGCATCGTAGTCTATCAGGATCTACCAAGATCTACCAAGCTCTACCAGTCAGTTGTCTATGAAGATTACCTGAATGAATTAATCAATGCTCTATTTGGCACAGTTGAGGGGGCATGATCGTATATTTGAACGGTCTCCTTAACCAAATCGATCGCAACTGCTACCCAATGGACATTGTTGATGTTATAAGAAACATATAATGTGTCATCTCGAAACCAGTGCTTGTTCGTTGGACATTATATTAGGGCTCTCCCATAATACATTTGGCAGAAAAATATTCAAACATATACTTCTGGGGATTTACCGTGAAGGGCTGGTACTACTTACACCAAAAATGACATAGTACATGTCAAAAAATGTTATCCTATCACTCTTATATGGAGATGGAGTCTGCATATGTCTTTAACGGAATATATTCATATTGATAGTCATATGCTGCAATTAAAGGTAACATAATATTAACACAACCAAAGTCTACCAAGTAAGATAAGCAAACTTCAAGGAATTTACTAGATCTATGAACCATCCATAGTGATCTTCTAGCCATAAATGTATAGGCATCAGTAATTAGAGATAGAACTCAGCTAAAGGACTGACGTCATCCACCGAGTTATCCCTGGAAATGTCGGTAATTAGCAAATAGTAAAATAGTACAAATTTGTACATTAAAATTGTTTCAACAGAGAATATCAGGACCTTAGAATTTATGTCTAATAAGGATACGCAGCCGATTTGGAACGATGTACGTGCCCGAATGGATTGTATGAGTTAGGCGCTATGTCATCATCTATGAGACGTCTAACAACAGAACTTTCTTCAAACGAGGATTTCTAAATTAAAAAAAAACATTATTCTATTAGTTAGACATAGAAATCATAGGTCTAACACAGTCAGTTCAACCTCTACTAAATTCTATTACATTAGCTGTACCTCTACCAAGCTCCACCAAGATCTACTACATTAAGTATCACCTCAACCATACTCCACAAAACTCCACCAACGTCTACTACACTAATACTTTGATCTACCATACTCCACCAACATCTACTACACTAATAACTTAGATCTATAAAACTCCACGAATGTCTACTACACTAATATTTAGCTCCACCACACTCTACCAAAGTCTACTACATTAAGTATTACCTCTACCATACCTTCACCAAACCAAACTACAAATTCTAGCAAACAAAATACCTGGTTCGCAGCAATGGTATCTAGCTACTTTGTGCAGCACGTCCTCCATATATATCCACTCTTTGTTTTTACCGTACTCGATTGCTTTGTCCAAAATCTGATATTTGCTATCTTTATTCATACTTATGATCATGAGCTGGGAATTCTCTTGAGTTAACTCCAAATCCATGGTAGGAGTTTGCATTGGAGTTTTCAGCTGACTACTAACCTCTGGGTTCCTAACAATTTTCAATGATGGGAACAAAGTGTCAGAGGTTTGCTGCTCCTCAAGCATCCATTCCTTTTGTAAGCAAAAACAAAAACAATGTAAGAACTACCAAAATCCACCAAGCTCTACCAAATATTTAAGAAATACCAAACTACCTCTGGATTATTAGGAAGCCGTAATGCTGGGCACAGAGTCTGTGAGGTTTGCTGCTCCTTAGCGATCTATTCCTTCTAGAATCAAACAAGTAATATTGTTAGTCTTCCAAGCTCTACCACAATCCACTAAGATCAACCAAACTAACCTCTAAGTTTTCAGAGGGTGTTAATAATGGGGAAGGTTGTGAGCATTGCTACTTCTCAGAGATATTTTCCTTCTAGGTAGATAACCTCTACATTTTCCGAGGGGGATAATGATGGGGACAAAGGTTGTGAGGTTGGCTGCTCCTCAGATAATCTTTCCTTCTGGAAAGAAAACGTAATAGAGTTAGTACAACTAATGCCACCAATCTCTACCATACTTTAACTCATACATATTTACAGTTAAAACAAAACACCAAAGCAAAATACACCAAATAAAGATAATAAAGTAAACATTATCATGTCTATACCACATTATCAACAAAGTCTACCAAACTCTGCAACAAAGTTTACAAAGTGTACCAAACTCTGCCACAGAGTTTACAAAGTCTACCAAACTCTGCCACAGAGTTTACAAAGTCCACTGAACTCTGCCACAGAGATTACAGTTTCCACCACACATATCCACTTCATACAACATAATTGGGTCTTTGATACGGTTCAGTCATAATCAAGTACACTCTTATGTACTGATTTCTCCCCAGTTGAGGCCTTAACACCTTCTTCTCGTGCCTCACTTCCACGAGACTCACTTTCATGCACAGTAGCAGATTTTTTAGACTTTTCCAAGGCCATCACCACCTATGATGGTATACTCTCCAACACTTTAAGGAGGTGTTGATTGATCGTATTCTACTGTGACATGGCTTCCTCAAGCCTACAAAGCCGCTCATTTGTCACCGCCTGGTCTACTCTTTTCTCCTCTAGTCTTCTAACCCGTTCGGACTGCTGCTTGATGGTATTTGATATATTAACTTGATCAAATACCATCACATCAGAAGCCTTCTTCATGGACAACATTTCAAACATTATATCATTCTCCTCCCCTTGTTTTTTGGTCTCATACGTCTTTTTCCATTTCTTCTCCAACCTTTGTTTTTCTTTTTCTCTATCCACCTTCTGAAATTCAGCCAAAGTTATATCAGGGTGTAACTCCAAAGTATCCTTTGCCTTTGGAGTCTCCCTTGCCTTTGGACTATCGTGAGCCTTTTTCTTCTTAATAGATTTCTTATTCTCTAGCTTCTATGGCACCTTCAACTTCGACTTTGCCTTTTTTGCGCTTTGGAGTTCACGTTGGGGCTCATCGGCCTTCCTCTTTGTAAAAGCCGGGATTGCCCAAAATGTCTTATCTAAAGTCTCATCAAGAATGTCTCGGATCATTTTGTCAACTTTAAAGAAGGTGCACAACACGAACCTACAAATGAACAAAAATAAGTCAGACATGAAAGATATACTAGATCTACCAAACTTTACCAAAGTCTGCCAAAGTCTGCCACACTAAATATACAGTCTACCAAACTCTACCAAACATCAACCAAAGTCTACCAAAGCTCTATCATAGCTCTACAAGATAACAAACAACAAGATCTACCAAGATCTATCACATGTCAACTAAAGTCTACCATAGCTCTACCATATCTCTACCACACAACAAACCTACTCCATCAAGATCTACCACACGTCAACCAAAGTCTACCATAGTTGTACCACACAACAAACCAACTCCACCAAGATCTACCACACGTCAACAAAAGTCTCCCATATCTCTACCACACAACAAACCAACTTCTACCAAGATCTACCCAAATCTGCCAATTGGGGAATCTTACCTTGTTTTTGGTGGATATCTTCTCATCAGCTTTGAAGACATCCTCCATATCTATTCCATGACAAGTGCGCACGCCCACTACATAAGTGGAATCTGGTTGTCTCTTTTACCTCCACACATTGTTCCTAGATGTGGGATATACTCGAACACCAATATGAGAAGCACATGCACAAAACCATGCACAATTAACGTTGAAGTTGCCCGTGATGCTTAAGAGACCGATTTAAGGAGGGATTCAAAGGCTACTCTCCCCCACGGATGCCTCTCAAATCTATCTGGATCCATCACCAATTTGACATGGTAAACTGGGATCCTACTATTGGTGTGCGGACCAAAAATAGCAACATACAAAACTAGCAGCAACCCCACCATCTTCCTCTTAGCAAAATCCCAATCTTTGTAAACCTTTAATACCTCTTCAAGCTTCGCCCACTTGGACCATCACCGTGGAATAAACCCATGTCAACCCATAAATCTCCAACCGCTAAGTTCGCATCATTAGTATGAGGTAACCCACACTGCAGCTGTGTGATATGCTGAAACTCATTCAAAGAAAATTGGATTGGGCGGCCATCAACCAACACCCACAGCTCATCACCTTTGGTGTGTCAAGCATATTCCCCACCAGGTGTTGCACATATTTGCTCGCCCATGAGAAACTTGTGTCGACAAACTTCAGTATAATACCGAGTTGATAATTCATTTCTATGTCTTCATAAGCATCAGCGCCAATATGATCTCTCATCGATGTTATTTTCTTCAATGTACAGTAGAGGTTTATGCTTCTGTTGATCAATAGCAGGAATCCAGTTGAAAGGACCCTCTTAGGGTACTTCTGCTCTTCCTCCATACATGTGTTCCTGCGGAAAATAAACAATAAAACAGTTTAAAAATAACTTTACCAAAGTCTACGAAACTATGAACTAGATTTACCAAAGTCTACCAAACTCTACCACATTATGAACTAGCTCTACCAAAATCTACCAAACTCCACCACAATATGAACTAGCTCTACCAAAGTATACCTAACTCTACTAAAGTCTACCACAGTATAAACTAGCTCTATCAAAGTCTAGCACACTATTAAATAACTCAACCACAATCTACCTAACTCTACCAAAGTCTACCAAACTAAGAACCGAGAATCTAGAATCGAGACTACCTAACTCTACCAAAATCTACCAGAGAACAAACTAAGAATCGAGACTAAAACCTAGAAAACAAAAATCAACCAAAATCAACCAAAGTACAAACTAAAAGTCGAGACTAAACCCAGTACAAACTCAACCAAAATCAACCAAAATCAAGACTAAACCCAGAAAATCAACAAAAATCAACCAAACCCAGAAAATCAACCAAAATCTACCAAAGAATCGAGACTAAACCTAGAAATATATCAAATCTGAAGAATTCGATCAGATCTCCGGAGATAAGCCGGCAAATCTCAGCCACCACCTCAATCATCTATTTCACATACGCAGCATAGGCTGAGTTATCTCACTTAGAAGGTCTTGGTTGGTCCTCCGCGAATAACAAATTGATGTTAAAGAATTTTGTTAAAAATGCCTCTCTTTTCTGTTCACCTCTCATGGTTGAAGTCCTGACAATTCGCGGAGAGCTGCAAACGGCTCTGCAGGAAGGTTTTGTCAAGATTGAGTTGAGATCGGGTTCACTCACCATCATCAACACCGTTAATGATGGCTTGCAAATTTCAGAGATCTATGGAGTATTATTCAAAATCTCTGCATATCTCATTGATTAATTATATCTACCAAACTCATATTCCTCGTGTGGACAATTATGAGACTGACCGGTTAGCCGAATCCAGTTTTTGTAACCTAAACCAAATTTCAGTTTAATTATGAGACTGACTGGTTAGCAAAAAAAAAACAACTATAATAGTTACTAAAATACATATACGATTGTCAAATCATTGCAAACAAATTAGCTATTCCGCCGAGCATTTTTATCGTTAACCCTTAAATATTGGCTAAGAACAAGATACTTTCTTCGAATATTAGGGACCATAATCGTGATATTGAGGTTACTAGTATGTGTATACCATTTTTGAAAAACTACAGCTAAATTTCCTACATTTCAACATATAGTTTACAATGAATTTGTAGTATAACTAAAGAAAAAATATAAAATATAATAATAATAATAATAACAATAATAATAATAATAATAATAATAATAATACTCAGAACTAAACTTATGGGTTGGTCGGTATGGTTGCAAACTGTCGCGTATAGACAGACCTAGCTTCACTTAGTCCTTTTCTAAAGAGGTGTATTAAAACCACAATTTTAGTGATTTTTTTTAACATGATTTGTCATTTAACTAATGACTTATAAACCACTTTTTAAATCATATGTTATTGAACTAAAATTTTCTACAAAATCATTAGTAATATACAATTTCTTATTATTAATATGTAATTTCTAAAAATTATATAAAACTCTTGTTATTCAAAAATTAACAATTTTATCGTTAACCCCCTAAATTTTGGCTAAAAAGCTAACAAGATACTTTCTTCTAATATTAGGGACCTTAATCGTGATATCGAGATTACTATTGTATGTAAACCACTTCTGAGAAACTACAACTAATTTTCTACATTTCAACATATATAGTTTACAATGAATTTGTAATATAAATAAAGATGATATAATAACAATAATAATAATAATAATAATAATAATAATAATAATAATAAT
>OVBA01005517.1:0-19693 GCA_900406435.1 Lepidium aucheri
AAACAAAGAATCAGAAAGTATAGGGCACAAAATAATTAGGCCAAAAGTACGAGTTTTTCCAGTGAGAATAAAATAAATAGAGGGGGGAATAATGAGGCAACCCTTAGTATACTGCATCTCTGATTAAAAAAATGAATAAGAAGACTTATTACATACCAAGTTCAAAAATGCGGCGGCTTGGACTGTATAGGCGGAGAGTAGTAGCTCTCTATAGTCAGAGGTGCCATGATTTGACTATAATCGTTTTATTATTCTTTGGAAAATTTTCTAGGGTTACAGAATACGAAAGTGTTAGGAAAGAAGATGAATGAAAAAAATATTTTTACCCTCATTAAAACAAACAAGAAAAAAAACAAAATTTACATATACAAGAGTCGAATCACTACACTATGTCTAAGTTTGCTGTGTAAATGTAGTAAATCTAATATATTATAATAAACTTAGATAAAAACCTATAAAACTAGTCCCTGACTAATTTTTATATAATCTCTGATTAATTGATTAGGTGTTAGGTTCTACCTTCTTACTCGATCAGAGCCTAGCGAGATTCAAAATATATAGGTTACATATAAAAAAAACTACAAAATCGTTGGAAATTGTTAAAAAGAATATATATTTATCTTCTAAACTTAAGACATAGGTGGGAACACATATATAATATATAGTGATAGAAGTCGTGTTAAAAATATAAATAAAATATTAAGAGTAAAGTTTCGTGGAAATTTAATGCTCAGTTCTTTAGCACTTCAAACAGAAGTTTATGAAGATAGGTGAGGACTTGAGATAATAATGAATGAGAAAATTCATGGAAGTTGGCATAATGCACGACCTGGTCGAGGATGGTTTTACTTTTGTTTCATAGCAAGAAACATCAAACCGAGCTCATGTTCACACGTTAAACTTGACTTTTGTACATTTGTTATATAACTTGTTTATATTGACTTGTAATTTAATAACTTAAAAGTTTTACAATCTCAAAGTCTAATTCTTGTTTGTTGGTTAACGTAGGAAGATGGCTAAATATATAATTATTTATGATACATTGATACTGCTATATTTTTCTTACGATGACACAAAACGTTGATGAAAGAAGAAGACACACACATATATATATATATATATAGACATATTTGTGAAATTTTATATGATATCTATTATATGTATGTTTGACATTACTTGTCAAAAAATGTATATTTGACTAATTTCACATCAGCCAATACATTTTTTCTTTGTAAGTTACGTAAATTGTAAAAAAATTCAGTAAATGATGAAATCTTAGGAGAAAAATAAAAGAGACATATATTCAATTGTAAGCATAAGATCCAAACTAGAAATTTGTGGTAGTAGTAGATTAAGATAAGATACAAAATATTTGGTATGGGGAGACATAAAATAATATTATTCTCCCAGTTCAACAAACACATGCAAAACGAGCTCTACATATATCTACTTGAATACCAATATATGATATTTTTTGTTATCATATACAGAATGTTATTATAATAATTAATTAATTAAGATAAATTACAAATTTGTCATACATCTTCACTAGGTGACGTGGACCATGGCGTCATATCCATTGGGTAACTTCCCAGCACCCTGAGGAATGACGTGTACTCCTGAACCTCCGCCAACGCGTTTTGTGCACGCGCCTCCGCCATTGACGCTTCGAAATCGACGTAGAATGTGTATTCGAAGTGTTTCGATGTTCCCACGTTTTCGTCGCCGACGACTCTGAGAGGGCAGTTGTGATGCGGACGCGATTCGATTTTGGTTAAGCTGATGTTTCGAAACGCAAACGCCGAAAGCACTTTGAAGAGAACGCTTGTTCCTTTGTGTTCCTGAGCTGCGAAGACGATGCTGGTTTTGAATGGTCGATCTGTGCGAGGGATGATTGGATCACGAGCCAGCATCAGGAAGCGGGTTACATTTCCTGCGTCGTCTTGGATTCCGTCGGCGAGGACTTGGAGTCCGTAGAGCTCTGCTGCTCTTGCGCTTGCTACAGCCGCCGTGTCGTGGAGGTTGTTAGCTGCGATGTATTCCGCCGCCGCGGCTGTATCGTGAAACGCCTCAATCGCAGCTCTCGGAGTTAGTTTGTTGAGCGATCCTTCCGTCTGAGCCAAAGCTTGGGGATGCGAAATCACGCGCGTTATGCAATCTGCACGGACTCCAGGAAGAGCGAGGAGGCAGTGGTGTACCGGGATCTGAACCTCTCCGACGATGTGGAGACGGTGACGGAGAAGGAGATCGTAATTTCTGTGAATTGAACCACCGAGAGAGTTCTCAACAGGTAGAACGGCACGATCGGCTATCCAAAGCTCCACTGCCTGAAAAGCAACATCGAATTGATCACACGGAATGGCTTCAGAGTTCGGGTAAGCTTTTCCGGCAGCCGCTTCGGAGTAAGCGCCGGGAACTCCTTGATACGCGACACGGAGAGTGGATCCATGAGACGGCGCCGGAGATAGATCTGTGATCGTCAAAGGCTGAATCAATCCAGGTTTACCGTTCTGCATCTTCGTGGGAACAAGGCTAAGATCAACGGAGCCATTACCATGTCCGTTAACAGCAGCGACTTGATCAGCTAAACCGCCGGTGACTGAGCTTGAATTCTCAGCTGAAGCTACTTTACTAGCTAAGATAGCGCATGAACTCTGCCAATCAGCTCGGCTTGAGCCAACACCGTTTGGGAAGCTAAACGACTCAGACTTATAACCGCAGCGAATCGCAACGCGCTTTCCATTTACGTGAGAGTAACGCGCGTTCTTATCCGTTAGATTCTTCTGAATTACAGATTTAAGATCGCACGAAAACGCTGGCGAAATGGCTTGCATGATTTCTGAGTCGAAGATCAAAAATGCGTTTTGCGTCTTTTTCGTTTGGTAAAGAAAGAAATAATATAGAACAAATACTAAAACGACGGCGTATTTAATGTACAGTACAAAGCTTGTAGTTCTTATTGCTGCGAGAGAACTTGCAAGCTAAGAGAAAATGAAGAAGATTAAAGGGTTTATATAGTGGAGTATAGTATGAAATATTGAAGAAATTAAAGTCTTAACGTGTCTTAGAGGGTAATTCCGTCAAATCCTTCACCTACCACATTTCATTGTATTTTCATCGACAACATCTAATCTTCTTCTTCTGATATAATTATAATATAGAGTTGTTTTATTTGAACATTTCCCTTTCCGAGAAAATGTGTTAGGAATAATGGTGCATTTGTTCGGTACGTGTTAACCAGTGGAGGCCTCAATAAAATTTGTTGCTGCTAATTATGACAAAAAATCTTAACTAGTAAAATACAATAATGTGATTCAGATTTATTGATAAATTCCAATATACATACGTGGCAGTTGTACACATGTTGTCTCATATCAAATGTTAATTCCTTTGTGATTTTTTTAATGTTTTTTCAAGTTTCTTTTTAAGTTTCAATTATGTCTATTATCCTTGACAAGCTTACTAAACAAAGTAATTAAAAGAATATCTAAAAACATGTGATGTGTCTTTATATGAATGAAAATGTGGATCAGTAACAAGCAACCAAGTGCTTTGATTTATTGGTTGAGTTCGTCTAACGAAAATAGAGTTTTATGGTATGTGATTGGATCTTAATCTTTTTGTTAGTCTATTTGGCCATTCTAAGTACAAAAAAAAAGAAACAAAAAAAAATTATATTTACAAATTATTTTTCATAATCCAAAATCTTTTAAACTTTTAATTCTATTAAGTGAGACTATATGATTCTTTGCAGCTGCATATGCCTGGAAAAATAATAAAAATAAGTGAAGATGCGTGGATCGTAAGCAAGAGTCACATGGAAGAGGCCGGAACTTCGAGTCATGACCAAGTCAAAGAATTCTTGTGGAACAAATAAAAACTAAAGACAGAGAGCTGTTAACCAAAACGACAAATTGCTATCAAGCAGAAATAGAAATTTGACTTAACTTGAGAGTTTCAATTTAAGAGGGATTTGAGAGATTCTAGGTTAAGGAAACGATCTATAAAAAGGTCTTAGGGTTTGGCAAGGCCGCCTAACACTTTAGATCAACTGGGGGAGTTCTTGGTTTAAGGTTTAGAGAGAGAGCCATTGGTGAGTGTGTTGAAGTGTTGTTTCGTTTTTGTGTTAGTGAGAACAGTAACCAGCAACTGTAAGAATTCTGTAGAAAAGTCTACATTAATAAAAATTAATTATGTGTTGGATATGCGCTTTTCGATCGAAGTTTTTTATATCTTAATCTTCATACATTTACAATTGGTATTAGAGCATACCACCTAACAACATCAAGTGAGATCCTACAGAGAGTATGGAGAACACAAAACAGTTCGTGGCCGTCAGGGACTTTTGAAGCTCGATCCAAACAACTATGGGCATTGGAAAGTGCAGATGAAACAAATCATCAAAGGGATCGATGAAGAAGCTTGGAGAGTTGTTGAGGATGGATGGACACCACCAATTATGAAGAACGGAAAAAAATTTGTTCCCTAAACCAAGAAAGAGCCGGAAAGCCAAAGAAAAGGCAGAAATAATATACAATTCGGAGTGTTGTCAACAATCTTCAACTCATTGCCGCTAAACCAATTTAAACGGGATACATGGATATACCACAACAAAGGAGGCATGGGAAATTATGAAAGTGTCACTCGAAGGAACCTCCAATGTAAAGCGAACCAGAATTGACATGCTAGTAACACAGTTTGAGTCACTTACTATGGGGGAAAATGAGTCAATAGAAGATTTTAGTAGCAAACTCAGCTATGTCTCATGAAGCTTTGGTCTTGGGAAAGACCTTCAAGGATAAGAAACTACTGAAATTTTTTTTGCATTATCTGCATGCTAAATTCCATGGACATAGATCTGCTCTTGAGGTAACTCAGGATTATGGCAAGCTAAGTTTTGATTAAGTAGTTGGTATTATGTAGGCGTATGAAATTCAACTCAACAAAGACATTGAACCTCACCATGGAAAAAGGAATTGCCTTATTGGCGGAAGAAAAGGTCAAACCTCAAACAACTAACCTAGATAATAAAGTGGGATTAATAGTGAAGAAATATCTCAGGAAGTTTGAAGGAGGACAAAGTAGAGATAATCATGTGTCAGCTAGATAGGTACCCCAAACGGAATTATAGAAATCAGGCAAACAGTGCCTTGACTTGAGTGTCAAGGATATGGTCACTTCAAAGCAGACTGTCCAACTGTGAAAAGGAAAATGACACTAAAGTGTTTTGAATGTCAATGGTTTAGTCATATGAAGTCTGAATGCGTTGGTAACCCTAGGCAGGAGGAAAAGACTACGTTAGTAAGCTAGAGTGAGAGTGATATCGAAGACGAAGATGAGAATAATGATCTAAATGGCTGCATGGCAAACTTCGGTATAATTGAAATATTTGAAGAAGGAGACCATGTGGCTGAAAACGTTGTGGAAAGATAGACGTCTATTGTTCTAACTGATCAAGACGTCGAAATGGACCAGGACTCTGAAGAAGAGGATGATATGGGGTTATCTCATGCTAATGAGCTGCAAATTATTGTACTAAACCTTGTTGATCTGAAAGAGAAAAGCAGCTAGCTGATGAGTGAAAATAAGTTTCTATCGAATAAGGTTCAAAGGCTATATACATAATTGAAAACAGAAAAAAATAAGAATACCAAACACAAGAGTTGTCTATCAAAACAGCTAAAGAACATTAAGATGTTGTCCAAAGGAACAAAAGTTCTTGACAAGATTCTATAGTCCAGGAGAACTAACAAAGCAAACTGAAGTTTGGGTTATCGTGGAGCTGAGAACACAACCGCAAGCATCATGTTTGTTAAATCAGCTATCACCAAGAAGGCTATAACATCAAATCATAAGGTAATAAGAATGGCTTAGATAACACCACAGAGATGTGGTCAACAACAAAGGTATCACCGATTTTATAGGAACTCCTATCGAAACTATAGGGAATAACTACCAGAATATTGGTATTGTTTGGAGTTATGGTCATATCAAGTCACAATGCTGCAAATTTCAGAGTCGTCTTTGTAGGATCATGAATCGACAGTAGTACTACAATGATCATCAGAATCATGACATAGTTTAGATTAGGAAGCTGGATTTGTATTGTCATGTTGCGTACATAGTAGACAAGGATCTCAACAACTCCAAAACATGTTGATGGTATTTTGACAATGGTTGTTCAAGACATATGACAAAAAAATCTCATGAACTTTGAAGAAATCTCTAGAGGGAAAGTGACCTTTGGAGGAGGAGCCAAAGGACAACTCAAAGGAAAAGAAGATACTGGTGGACACATTTAACCTATGCTGAGAAATGTGTACTTCGTGGATGGCTTAACAACAAATCTCATGAGTATCAGTCAGTCGTATGATCTCTGTCTAGATGTTACATTCACCAAAGTTGGGTGTAAGGCGTATAACACTCAGGGAGTACACATTGATCAACATGGCACCAATGGTTATGACACATGAACTATTGGAAAATGGTGAAACTAGCGAATCAAGAGGTTATTTGTGGTCTTCCTAAGCTTTAGAGATAGCAAGAATTCGTGTGTGGTCCTTTCAATCAAGGGAAACAAGTTAGAACCCAACACCGCTCTGTCCTAGATGTAAAGACAACATCACCTTTGGAATTGGTTCACATGGATCTGATGGGGCTAATACAACTAGCGAGCATGGCTGGTAAGAAATACATTCTTGTAATGGTTGATGTTTTCTCTCGGCACATAGGGGTCAAATTCTTGAGAGAAAAGAATGAGATACTTGAAAACTTCAAAATACTAGCCTTGTAGCTTAAGAATAAGCGTAACGGAATCAAGACGATTCAAAGTGATCATGGTTGTGAATTTTAGAATGTTGTTTTTGATCAATTTTGTGCAAATCAAGGGATTGATCATACTTACTCAGCTTCACATACACCTCAATAGAATGGTGTAGTGGAAAAAAAGAACAAAACACTACAGGAGATGGCTGGAGCCATGTTGCATGGGAATATGGTAGACAAGTACTTATGGGTAGAGGCTGTCAATATTGCATGTTATATTATCAACAGAGTGTATGTTCGGAAAAGAATAAACAAAAACCTTATGAACTATGGAAGGGTAAATCACCAACTGCCAGCTATTTTTATGTATTCAGGTATGTGTGTTACATTCTGAATGATAAGGATCCGGTAGGCAAGTTTGTGTTCAAGAGTGACACATGTATGTTTTTGGGATATTCAAGAACAAGAACAACTTATCGAGTCTATAACAAATGCACACTAATGGTTCATGAGACTGTAAATGTTGTTTTCGATGATTCATCCTCACCATTGATTGAGACTCTACCTACAAATCATGATGAAACTACTCCATAGACACTTGTCTTTGAACCAGAACCACAAATTCTTGATCAGCTATAGGTTAAATGCAAGTCCATAGAAATCACTCTAAGACAGATGTGATTGGTGACATTCAAAATGGTAGGGTTACAAGAGGAAAACAGGTCAAATTCAAACAGCTCGCAAGGGGAAGAAAAGATGTTGAGCTTGTTTAGTTTGCCTGTTTTGTGTCATCTGTTGAACCTAAGACACATACAGGAGCTCTCTTTGATGAGTTTTTGATTGAATCAATGTAGGAAGAGACATGAAATTTCTGGATGTTGAACGAATGGGAACTGTTACCACGCCTAAAAGATGCAAATATCGTTGGAACAAAGTGGATCTTCAAAAACAAGATAGATGAAAATGGGAATGTAGTGCGTAACAAGGTTCATTTGGTTACCCAAGGGTACTCACAAGTGGAAAGAGTCAATTTTGATGAAACTTTTGTCCATGTTGCAAGACTAAAGTTAATCAGATTCCTGTTGGGGATGGCATGCAAGCATCAATTTAAACTATACCAGATGGATGTCAATAGTGCAATCTTGAATAGATGGCTACAAGAGAGGTGTATGTTGAACAACCAATAGGCTTTGAGAATCCAGAATATCCTGACTATGTGTACAAACTCCACAAAGCTTTATCAATTTAAAACAAGCTCCCAAAGTTTGGTTCATATGTTTGGCAACCTTTCTGAAAGACAACAGATACTCTTGAGGAAGGACAAGACATTGTTCATCAAGGAATTCACGTCAGATATAATGGTGGTATAGATATATGTTAATGACATTGTGTTCGGCTCCATAAACCAGAGTATGTTGACAACTTTTTCAAAGTGATAACTCAAGAGTTTGAAATGAGCTTGTGTGGAGAGTTAAACTACTCTTTGGGTCTTCAAGTGAAGCAGACATATGTTAGAATCTTTATCACACAAAGCACATATTCCAAGATTCTATTGCAACGATTTGGTCTGTCTTTTAGCAACAAATCTAGAACCTCGATGAGAACTACAGAGAAGTTGGGGAAGGATAAGACATGAGAACATGTTGAATTCTACAAAAGCATGGTTGGAAGTTTGTCCAATCTCACAACAAGTCGTCCAAATTTGTGTTATGCTGTTGGAGCATGTGCACAACATTAAGCAAAACCAAAGAAGTCATATCTGCTGGTGGTTAAGAAGATCATCAAGTATGTTAAAAGAACGGTGAATTTAGGTATATACTTCACCAAAGATACAAACAGTAGGCTAATAGGATACTATGATGTTGATTAGGCAAGCTCTTTAAAAGACAGACAAAGCACAAGCGGAGGTTGTTTTTTTATGGGAAACAATCTAATCTCGTGGCTAAGTAAGTAATAGAACACTGTTTCAGTATTCGCAACTGAAGCTAAATACATAACACTGGATAATTGTTGTACACAACTTCTATGGATAAAATAGATGGCTGCTGATTATGGTACTTATTCTGAACATTTACTCATACATTATGATAATAAAAGTACCATAAACATTGCAAAGAACCCTATTTTTTCATTCTCGAACTGAGCACATCATGATTAGACATCATTCCATTTGTAAACTTATTGAGGAGAAAATAATCACTATCAAACATGTGAGCATTGAATTTCAATTACCTGATATATTCACAAAACCCCTGGATTTTAATTGTTTCATTAAATTAAGATATGCTATTAGTGTTTGTGAAATCTAATTGTCACATCTGAGTGTGTAAAGTGTGGATATGTACATGATTTAGATTTTGTTGTGCGATATACTTCAAACAAGTCAATGGTATATTCTCTGGTTCTGCACATTATGGAAAACAACTGCCTGTCATGCCGTTCTGTGTAGATGATGTACAAGGGGTTGTGGCTCTATATATCAGGAGGTCAAAGAGCTGAGGTGAGTAACAATATTAGCTGGCTGAGAAGTCAAGTGATGCCCCTCATACAACACTGTGCCTAATCATGGATCAGTGATATTGATGAGAACACTGAGTTGAGAAGTCAAGTAATACTCATATTCCATCCACGTGCATTCAAGAGGGAGGACAATGAGCAAAGAAATCAAGCATTGATTTGTTTCCCTCTCAAGTACTTAAGTGTCTGTATCCTAAAAATAATAATAATAAACCTTCGTGGATACACACAGCTCCATGTCTCACCATAAGAAATTCCAGCTGCCTATTTTATAGTGTCATGAACTGAGTGCAAAGAAAAACACATGATAAAAATATGATTAGTGAAAAACTAGCCACATAAGCCAACCGTTTGTATGATATAAACTTGCGACATTGGTTGTATGATAATCTCTCAAATAATTATTGTCTTTTGTCTCCTCGTTGTGCAACTCGCTATGAGAAATTCCACAGGTATGTAGTGAAGTTGTATATTTAAGTTTTTTTTATCTTGTTTTGTTAATCTGGTAATTATGTTCACATGCATTTATAACGATTTGGGTCCCTTATTAGAGTCATTCTAGTTGATGTCTTGATCCTCTGTGTGGGCTACACGAGTCTGTGTTACATTTTTTAGTTATTTTGGGTAGCTTTCTTTTGAAGATAAGGCCCACACTCTAAATTATTAGGCCAATACATTATGGAAACTGAACAGCTTTGGAGGAAAAGAGTATTTACCATTTTGGACATGTCTTGGGGGTCGTAAACATCATTCATGTTTCACATCCTCTTTCACATTGTTCAGTCATACATGCTTCCGGCTTAATTTTCTCTCCCACTGGAATCATGAAATCAGTGCTTTCTTTTATCTCGCCTTGTTAGACATCAGCTTGCACGACCACACACCAAGGAAGAGTGCTCTACATCACCATCGATGGAGAAACCAAAGAATCTCTACAAAACCCTAATGGCAGAAGAATTGTCATCAACCAAAAAGGTGGTTGATGGCTCATCTCAATTGCCGGGAACGAATATGGGTGAAGATCCATTGATTACAACAACCAATCTCTCGTCAGAACAAAAAGGTGAAGAATCTCCTAATATCATTGTGGATCCACCAGCCACCACTCTTGTGTCTCCATCTGTCAATAATCCCATATTGTTATGCTATCATGACACATTAACTACTTTGAACCCAGAGGAGTTGGAATATACTCCGCATGATGACTCACCGATGGTAAATCTGTCTCAATTGCTAGACTCCTCTTCTCACGGTCTAAGACCACTCACGTGCCACAGGTTTCCTCATGCCTTCGTCAAAGCCCTCCGGTTCCACTTGCTGATCGCAAGAGCAAATGCCAAAAATGAGACAAAGAGTCAGATTCAGCTCACAAAGGACAGGAGACAGAGCCCAAAGTCCCTATATCTATGTCGGTGAAGGAGAGGTACAAATTTTCTCTACCTCTAAACAAATTTTAGAGGAAAATGTATTTGAGTTCGATGAGGGTGAGATGGCTAAGGATATTGTTGAATCTGTGAGTTTGTTGAGAATCGTGACTGACTTCTCTCTGTGTGATCGAGAGGTTCTATTTGAATTCTTTGTTGCTATGCCGTCAACACTCATCAAATAACTATCTGTTTTGGTACAAATTCATGGTGTTGACTTTAAATTCTCTCTGACCCGTGTTAGTCATCTGTTTAGACTACTTGACACTCTGCCACTCGAGAACAGATGCTCCATGTCATCGGCAATGCCATTACTGCCTTCTTTAGTGATGATCAGAGCATTCTCTCCTCATCGTTTACACAAATCAGCAAATTCCTCTACAAGATTTGTTGTGTGAAGTGGCATTCCATAAACAACAAGTTCTATGGACAAAAACTCAGAGTCAGGATTGTGTACATGATTTAAAACTGCTACCCTTCAACTTCGATCAGGTTGCCTATGATCATGTAACCTATGATCATGTACTACTAGTGGCACATAATCCTGAATCCAAGTTTTGGCCACCTTATTCGAGCTTGCTATTCAAGTTGCTGACAAAACATAATCCAATTTTAAGATACTTGTTGAACAACCTAAGCTTGCAACTGCACGCAACCCCGTTAGCAAGTCTGCCGTGAAACAAAAAAAATGGTGGCTAAGGACAACAAGGGTATAACTTCTAAGGTAGCAAGGGACCATCTATTTCACAGACTCAGAAGGTTATACGCCAAGCAATTCAGCTGCTTGAATCTCTGCTTGTGCCAGGTAAGTTTTCTGTCTGGCTACTTGATCATATGCTTGTTATTTTTTAAATCAATTATGCAATCAAATAGGGGGAGAAGACTGTGAAACCGAGTCTGATGTCTGATCATGGGGGAGTGTAGAAGTTTTAGGTGCTTTTTTATTTTCTTTTGAAACTTTTTAATGACTTTATGTGTTTGCCGCACTCGGATGTAATTTGCAGCATTATGTTGTTGAACCCTTTTGGAACCATGGAATATTTTTTGGTTGATCATTAAAGTCATTGTGTTTGTGATGCACCATGTTCTATTTGCATGTACCTTGTGCCTTGTTTTCTTTGTGTTCTGTTTTAAACATGTACAATAGAATGTTTGATTATCAAACTGAGCTAAAAAAAGAGAGATTGAAAATGCGTGGATTGCAAGCAAGAGTTACATAGAAGAGGCAGAAACGTCGAGTCATGACCAAGACAAAGAAGTCTTGTGGAACAAGGAAAAGTTAAAGACAAAGAGTGTTAACCAAATCGACAGATTACTGTCAAGCAAAAATGGAAAATTGACTTAACTTGAAAGTTTTCATTTCTGAGGGATTTGGGAGATTTTTAGGTTATAAGAAATGACCTATAAAAAATGTCTTAGGGTTTGGCAAAGCCGCCTAACACTTTAGATTAATTTTGGGTGAGTTCTTGGTTTAAGGTTTAGAGTGAGAGAAACTCTTGTGAGCCATTGGTGATTGTGTTGAAGTGTTGTTTTGTTTTTGTGTTGGTAAAAATAGTAACCAGCAAATATAAGACTTTTGTAGAAAATTTTACATTAATAAAAATAAAATTGTGCGTTGAATTGACGCTTTTCAATCGAAGTTTGTGTGTATTAATCTTCATACATTTCAATAAGTATTTAGTCAGTAAACCAAAAACATTTTTCTTGTGAAAAATTCATCAGAGAAATTCATGGGATATAAGTTTAACAATGGTAATAAGTAGTATTAGAATGAGTGTATTTTTTTTTGCAACTATATTAGAATGAGTAGTTTATTTTAGATAAAGTTAACAAAAAAATATAAACTAAATTGTTAAATGATATATATGATTACTTTTTTATTAGATTGATACATTAATTTTGGGTCGAAAACTTTGAAACTTTACAAAACCAAAGATAATAAAGAACAGACATGAACCTAATTCTCCACTTCTTTAATGTTAGAGAGGGCAGAAGTCATGGGAGTGAATAGCTGCCACTGAACAGACCTGCATGATCTCAGAAGCCTTGGCTAAGTTTGAATGCATGAGGGAAGCAACTTTGTTTTGGACCATAAAAATAAATGTATGGCTCCAGAATGATTACACTGTAATTAAAAGACATAAACTGGTTTTCCTTCTTTTTTGTCAACCAAACTGGTTTTCCTTAACAAGTTAAAAAATAGTACATAGTTTGATGTGCAGCATTTAAGGAAGACACAAGCCCAACTCGAGCAACCACGGACACAGAAAGAGGTAGCGAGACATTGTAGGTATGTATCTAATTTAATGTTTTCTCATATATTGATCGAAACATATATCTACACAGTAAGTCGAGTGAGACATATATGTGGACGTAGATTATCCTGATATATAATCTTTTTATTTGTTTGTCATTGATTATTATTAATAAAATTAAAGTAAGATACATAGATCATATACATCGATAGAATAAAAACTAAAGTCGGTGGAAGACATGAATATCTCAGAAACATAAGCTCAAAAGAGAAAAGCAATGAAAAGACAAAATTAGGTAGTCACTTTGTTTTTTAAAGAAGATTATTTTAGATTTTTCACACAAATAAAAAACAATATTAAAAATCATTTATACCCATAATAATTAGAGGTAATAATCTGTTAGACATGTATGTCTAATATTAAAAGATTTTTTTCACAAAAGTTATATTGAAATTTTAAAATGGCAAATCCTTATGTTATACATTTTTTTTCTTAGAATGACATTTTTTCAAAATAGAGAGAGTATTCTTTTTTTTGTCCATAAATAGATCAGGTCAATCTAAAATCCACACTCTAAATTTTTTTTTATGTACTATGAACTTGATTGGTGGAACATCTTGTTGGGCGTCATGCTTTTAAAGCCAATGGCCTAGCATTAAAGAGCGTATTATGCCCTTTTAAATACTCTATAACTCAATATTTTTCGGATGAAATTTTTTTCCAAATATAGAACATTAAATGTTATAAAAATACAATTTTATTCTTATTAATTTAATTAATTTCTTTAAATACCATTAAAAAGATTTGAATTTAATGCTATATATAATTTAATATAAAGATACAATATATATATATACATATTTTAAATGCAAATCCAATATTTAACATACATATATATATATATAGTATGTGAACAAATATATACATAAATTTTAAGTTTTTACAGCTAGCTATGTATTAAATATAGATGAGTTTTAAGAAATACTTTTTTCTTTGTACCTTTTTGCAAAAAAACCCCATAAATCTTGTTTTTGTAAAAAATGTTTCTCACTAAAAAAGTGACAAAAATATTTTCAAAAAAAAATTATGAATTTTTTTTTCCTTTTTTTTGACTCAAAATATTTTTTTAAAGAATTTAAGAAATCTTATAAAACTTTTATTTTTTGTCAATATTGGGCCACAACTGACCCGCCCATTAACCAAGTTCGTGCATAATGTAGGCGACATGACTCGATCCCTGGATGTGCAAGTGTATCTGCCTTTAGTGGACTTACCGCCTGCCACTAGGCCAAAGACCACTTGCATCTTATAAAACTTTATAAATATTATTTTTATAAGTTATATTATAAAACCTTATGAATAGTATATAAATTTACTATTTACTATTAAGATTTTATAAAATAACTTATAAATATATTAATTATAAAAATTATGGAATAAAACATTATAAATTTTATAAGCTCTCTTATAAAGCCTCATAAATTTGATAAGGTCCCATATAGGAAATTTTTAAGCTCTTTTATAAAGTTTTATAAATTTTTTTTTGGGAAAATTTTGAGATAAAAAATTTTGACAGGAAAAAGGTTTTGTAAAGGAAAAAAAATGGTGGAAAAATTTTTTTGGCTGAAAAACAAAGTTGAGAGGAAAAAAATTTGAAAAATATAGAAAATAATAATCTGACGGTATTATAGTCATATTTTATAACAAAGAGTATTTTTGAAAATGTTTAGAAAAATAAGGGCAATGATGAAAAATATCTTCTTTTGAAGCAGCATTTTTACAATTCTCCTTAAAATATATTATAATATCTAATTTTGTAATTTTTAATGTAAATGCTCACTGTTAATCCAATCACATCTTATAAGATAATATATTAAACATACAAGCTCTACCAATCAAACCCTATATATAGTAGGGAGATATCGAATCTCTAATGCAAAACTCATGATTTGGAATATCCTAACAACCAGATCGAGAAGAACTCTGCAAATAAGTAATAGTATTCATGAATGGTGAAATAATTTAGTAGCCATATATAGTGAACTGATCTATAATTCCGTTTGCCGAGTTGCTCTTAGTCTGGTGGTTAGGATGATCCAGCTAATGACTTGGCACCCGGGTTCGATTCCTACCTGCTGCATTATGGTAGCTTAAAAAAGGGATTTTAAAGGTGAGCTTTAGGCTATGGATCAGGCCTTGTCGATCCAATGTTGACAAAAAAAAAAAAAAATCTATAATTCCGTTTTTAAATACAAATCATAGTATGAAAAAGTCAGTCATATATATATATATATTTGATAACTAAAGGTTAATCTCATTTTATTACATCATTATATCATTTTATTCCATCGATAATTAAGTATGTTAAACAATGAATATACTAATTACAAAGAGTGATACATTTTTTTGAGATATATATATATATATATATATTTTTAAAGGTTTACTTGATTTTTCTTTTTATATATAAAATCTATGTAGGGTCTCAAGTGACACGAACAAATTTTTATGAAAAAAATTTGATTAGAAGTTATAAAATTATGTAACAGTTGTGTCATATTTGTTTCTTCTTGTACGTTAAAGTTAAAGATATGTTGAGCTTCTACTAATTTCTGGTTTATATCCTTTTAAAGTTGGAAAAAAACACACATATTCATAATAAATTAAGGCACCGCATGCTTGTAGTTTTTGGATTTTTTTTTAAAATTTTTTTTAACTTTTTCTAAAATCTAATTTTGAACCAGTATTCATTACTATTGTAGGTTTACAACATATATATATATATATAAAACTATAGTCGGCCGTAAAAATAAATCGATGGGGTTGTTGAAACCTTTATTAAATCCAAATATTTGTAAAGATTGATTATGGTAAAGTTGGTGAAACCCAAGTGGGACTATCTAACATTGTACCTAAGCTTGTTGAATTGATTCTTTCTACATTTCTTTCCCTCTCTTTTTGACTCTTTGATTAACGTTTTATAATCATATTTAACCTTGTTTTCAAAACTGATTGGTGACTTTTTACCTTTTAAATAGAACTCAAAATGCCACCAATTACCGTAATTAGTAGACTGGTATTGGTGTGAGTATAGAGCCAATCACTTGTTACGTTTGCTGCAAATGTCTAATTACGTTTTACTAATTTGCTGCAGTATCAAGAAGAAATGGTAAGTTTATGTAAATTTATATATATATATATATATCTTATATATTAAAGCGGGAGACACTTTCATTTTAGCCGTGTTATAAACTAAAGAATAAAATTAACTTAAGGTTCATAACCACCCTTAAAAATACGTTTAAGATGGGTTTTGTTACAAATTTATATATAAAAATTCAAAATTAATAAAATTTTAATAAAAAATATAAAAATAAAATAAAATAAAATAAAATTATACAAATTCGGTTATTGATTCGGTTCATATTAACTCTTAAAAATAGGATTGAGCTAGGCTTTATCACAGATTTTTATAAATTGATTTTTTAAGGTAACTTTTAAAACTAAAATTTAATAAAATATATCAGTTATTGATTCGGTTCCGGTACGGGTTTAGATACGATTTTCTGGATAAATTGATTTAGGACACAGTATGGTATTTTGTCGGACTTGACTTATCTAATTCGGTATTTTGATTATTTTAGTCTAAGACTTATTTAATTTTTTCGGATAGAGTTTGGTTCATTATAGATTGACTTCGAATTTGAATATTTTTTATTTAATAGAAATACTCGAAAAAACTAAAATTTGGTTCTTAATTTGGTTTGGATACGGGTTCGAGTTCGGTTTTTTTGGTTACATAGATTTAGGACTCATTTGAGCATTTTTTATGTTTGGTTCCTCTAATTCGAATGAATTTTGGTTCGAGTTTCGGGCCTCTAAAACAACTTCTCGAAAATATTCTAAAATATCAACACAGGTCTAACAAAGTTTAAAAAATGATTAAAACGATTCAATCTCGCGTTATAACGCGGGTATAATCTTAGTCTTATATATAAAAGCGGAGGTGTTTTTATTTTAACCATGTTATAAAATATAGGATAATTTAACATATGGTTCGTAACTATCTTTAAAATAGAATTAAGGTGGGTTTTATTATAAAATTTTATATAAAAATTCAAAAATAACAAAGATTATATAGAAAAAAACTCAAAATAAAAGATTAGAATTATAAAAAATAAATCGCATACAAATTCAGTTATTGATTTAGTTCCGGTTTGGGATTAAATTTGGTTTTATGGGTACATATATTAATGACCTATTTATGGTATTTTGTTGGGTTCGGTTCTTCTAATTATGTATTTTGGTTCTTTTGGTTTAAGACTTCTTCGAGTGTTTTTATTTTTTGGATATGGTTTGGTTAGGTATAGATCGAGTTCCGGTTCATATATTTTTATATAACTATTCAAAATTAAAAAATAATAATATTTAGAAAAACTATAAAAAGCTAAAATTTGGTTTTTGATAAGGTTCAAGTTTGGTTTTTCGGATACATAGATTAGGACCCATTTGAGTATTTTGTTGGGTTTGGTTTCTCTAATTCGAAATGATTTTATTTCAGGTTTCAGGTCTCTAAAATAACATATTATCAACACAGGTCTAACAACTTAAATAAAGACGGTTTGGAAAAAACAATCAAATCCCGTATTTTACGCGGGTATAATTCTAGTCTTATATATTGAAGCGGGAGACACTTTTATTTTGGACGTGTTATAAACTATATGAAAAAATTAACCTAAAGTTCATAACAACCCTTAAAAATAGGCTTAAGTTAGGTTTTGTTACATATTTTTATAGAAAAATTCAAAATTAATAAAGATTTAATGAAAGAAACTATAAGAAATTAATTTAATATATCGGTTCAAAATTCGGTTATTGATTCGCTTCTGCTACGGGGTTGGATTTGGTTTTTCGGATACATAGTTTTAGGACATATTCTCGTATTTTCTCGGGTTTTGAGTATCTAATTTGGTATTTTGGTTATTTTAGTTTGAGACTTATTCATATATTTTTATTTTTTGGATAGAGTTTGGTTTAGTGTAAATCGAGTTCAGATTGAGGTATTTTTATATAAAAATTAAAAATTTTAAAAAAAGTTTTGATAAAAAAACTCTAAAAAGTTAAAATTTGCTTGATTTAGTTCAGGTTTGGTTCGAGCTCGGTTGTTTGGGTATATAGATTTATGACCTATTTGAGTATTTTTTAGGTTTAGTATTTCTAATTCGGATTAAATTCGGTTCAGGTTTCGAACCTCTAAAACAATATTCAAAAATATCAACACAAATTGAACAACATAAATGAATATAGTTTATAAAACAATCAAAACAATCCAATCTCGCGATATAAAGCGGATATAATCCTAACATATATATATATATATAAAGTTTTATAAATATTTATATGTAAATAAAGCGAGTTTGACTAAGTGGTTAAAGTTTATTTTTGCAATAGAATTCGACTCCAAATAAATGTATAATTGTTGATAAAAGACCCAACAAGACAGACCTATTAAGGTCGTCTAAAATCATGAGTAAAATTGAAGCCCAAAAGGAAGAAGAGCTCATTTGAAATTTGAATGAGTTCTTTTTTTTTGGTCGTCAAAAGGAAGGAAAAGGTTTCCCTAACCTTTATTCAAACGAAGAAAACAAAATTAAATGTTCACACTACGCAGAAAAGAAGTCCCGCTAGTATCATCCGAAACAAGCAAAGAAACATCCACAGGCGGATCCAATAAAGCTTGAAAATCCAAAGGTAAAGAAAAAGTATGGTTAGCTAAATCGTCAGCAACACGATTAGTCTCCCTATACACATGAGAAAATCGGACATTCCAGTCCTTTCGTAAGAAGCCATAGCACAATCATACTAGGAAAGAGAGGGGGTGAGAGTCACCAATCCTTGTCGTGAGGAAGCCTGCTACCAACTCCGAGTCAACTTCCACCTCCAAATTCGAGATCTCCATCTCCCAAGCTACATAAAGCCCATAATATACACCCCACAATTCTACAAGTAGAGTTGAGCATATATTAATATTGAGTGCAAAACCCCGACACCACTTACTAGTCCCATCTCGTATAATCCCTCTTACCGTGGCTCGACCTGGGTTGCCCCTAAATGCACCATCAATATTTAAGCAATACCAAATTCCATTCGGTAAAGACCAAGATATATGCTTTAAGATCCAAGAGGAAGAACCCCCGAAGACCTCCAAGCCACATTCGCCTTCGCCACCTCACATGCTAAATTCCGGAGAAAATTTACACGATCCCTACATCTACAATTTGAATGAGTTCTTATAATGGAAACAGATAATCTGGGGAAAAAAATTGTGGGAGTGGGTTAGACGGAAAAAAGAGAAAAGAAGTTCGAGCTCATATACATATATAAAACGAAGTTCAAAGAAAGGAAGAACACAACCAAAAAACCTAGATAACAATAGCATATAGTTAATTTGTAACCGGAGCTCATTTATGAATAATTCTAAGCAGTAAAAATTAGTTCATCATATTCTTTTGATCCTGATTTGCTAGTCAAGAATATGCATTAATTGGGTTGATAGGTTTTACATCTTCAGTAACCCAATTTGATAAAGGGTAGAGTTTGGTTATTGATCGCAGATTTATCAATCCAATTATATATAAAAACTTTTAAGTATGATGTATTATCTCAATGATGATATATAAGAGAAACTAGATGATGTCTCGTGCTATGCACGGGTTAGGTAATATTTGTTTG
>OVBA01005518.1:180-19693 GCA_900406435.1 Lepidium aucheri
CCGATCACCCATTCTCTATCCTCTAGATTCATGTTTAATTTCATAGACTTTTGCATTTGCTAGTTCTTGCTTTGTTTTATGATCATTTCTCTGTTTTGAATGTCTTGCTCTGTTTTTATTTTGTCATCTAGTGTAGTTTGTCCTATTAGCTAGTTTAAGAGCTCACATGAATATTGGCCTAACTTTGTGACAGAATGTTAGGTTATCTGGACTAGAACTAGGTATTAGATGAGTTGCTTGCATGCTTTATCTGAGTATTGGTTCGACATCTACTTGCTTATCCACTTACTATAATGATTTGATAGTTTAGACCGAAGAAAAACCTTGTTATCAACCATGCTATTTACCTCTGGGTCTTGAGATGGAGGGGTGGAACTCTTGGTTTGATAGGTTTTCTGATTGTTCCCTTAGTAAGGCTTCTTGACATAGTTCTGTTGGTTGCTACCTTGTCATTAGCTCACATATTTCATTTTTTGGTATTGTTGTCCCTGAGGTGGTTTAGGAGGGTAGACTTGGTCTTCTAAATTCTCCACATTGTTGCTCTAGTAGGAGAGGTTGTTGTTTTCATAGTTGCGGTTTCTACATCCGCTTTGTAGTTATCATTATTACCCACAAAGTTCACTTCCTCTTGATTTTCCTCACAGCCCTCAAAATCTTCTTCTTGATTACTTGGTTGTCCCATATCCCCTTTACCAACAAAGTATGTGGCTTTTTGTCCAACAAGAAAGATCTAACCAAGCTTGTCAATCTTGTCACTTAGCTCCTTAATCTTTTGCTCTCCAATGCTTGGTTCTTTAGTGGTCTGATCTTAATATCCCCCGTAACATGCGTCACTCTGATCTAGATCCTTCACTAACTGCTCTCCTTGCATGGCGGTGAGATAAGCAAAGCACCCATTGCTTGATGTGTCCAATGCTCGGCAGACTGCCTCGTTCATTCCTTGGTAGAAGATATCCAGCAGATTTTCCTGAGACATACCATGATGAAGGCAGCTCCTAGTGTACCCTTTCAACCTATCACAAGCCTCACGCAAACTCTTTCTTCCTCCTTACTTGAAACTTGTGGTATTGTTTCTCAGTTTGGCTGTCTTTTGCTTTGGCAAAAACTTGTGACGAATTCCTTTTCATATTCTTCCAGTTGGTGACTAAGTCTAATGGAATGTGCTTGTCCCATTGAGATGTGTTGCCCCCCAAAGAGAATGGGAACAAGATGATTTTCACGGTGTCTTCAGGAACACCGTTGATCCTCATGGTTTTTCATACCTCTCAAAGTGATCCAGGTGATAGAGAGCATCCTACAATGGCAGTCTGTTGTACCTATGCTTCTAAACCATGTTAATCAAGCTAGATTTCACCTCAAAGTTATGAGTGTGGATAGGAGGGACATGAATCCCTAGTCTAGCTTCTAGCAGATGGGGCTCATCAAAAGCCCTAATCTGTCTTTCCTCATGCGGCCAATATGGAGTAGCAGCAGGTTGTGTTTCAAATTCATTGTCGTTCTCATCGTGATGTGCAACTTCAGGTTGCTCACTGTTAATGTCAGCCATACCCAAACAAGATATGTGGTCCTCTCATTCCATGGCTCGTTGCTCTCTAGCAAGTATCGTACATTCTCTTTCAATATGAAACACCAAACAACTATTATCGACTTGTCTTTGGTGGCTTCAAGTTTGCATACATCTACAAGAGAGCAAGGAAAACAACAAGAGAAATGTAAGTTAAAAAAATACAAAGATCTAGTTGGAAATCTATCTAAACCAAAAAAACTAGTTGCATAGGCTTCTCGGCAACGACTCCAATTTGATCACTTGCTTTTGCATATAACCAAATAAATACAACAAATACAAACACCTAATCGTTGGTTGCACTTGAGGTTTGAGAATTTACGAGGAGTCTAGAGCTAACGCGGTCTGGCTATAAGGACTCAACTCAAGCTAAAGCAGATAGATATGGTTTTTGATGAAAATAAAAGACTAACAACTTAAATGAAAGCAAAGCAAATAAACAAGCAGCAATAAACCGGTAGAAGAAATGGTTCCAAGTTTAGATAATCTGATTTAGGGGATGACAACATATTCGAGTAATAAATGGTTCTCACACAAAACACCATTCTAGGGCATGAAGCTCATTTTATCTAGACTAATCCACAATCATGACATCAGACTCTTTGCCAGAAATAGGGAAACTAAACTCTCGTTTTTCAACCTACAACTAGACAAGCATTAAAACCTAGTTCACTAAGACTATTTTCACCCTAACATCACTTCTCGCTGGCTAGATAAAGAAAACCCACAAAAAGGTTTATTTTAGCATTTCATCAAAAACCTCTTGGGTGATGTTACTAGCTAATCAGACAAAATCATTCATTAAGTGCACTTTAAGCGGAGGATATATATATTTAGCAACCCTAATAATAAGAATCTATCATTAAACCCCTAGATCTACCTAACCATCAACCAATTGGATGACTACTCACTCATGTACAAATACAACTCAAAGAAATAGATAAACATGGTTGATATGATAAAGATAAAAGGGGAAGGGATTAAGAGGAAACTCTTGATGGGAAGATGAAACAGAGGCTCATTCATAGATCCATAAGAAAATCCTAGAAAGTTCTTCTCCAAATCTTCAACACAACAAATTAAAGGATAAAGATTTGAAAGTTTGTTAAAAAAGTGAAAGAAAAATGAGTTGGTGGCTTAGACCAAGGATCCTTGCCTTTAAATAGTCTCAGAAATAAACCCTAAAATGTAGTGGGTTGACGTAGGACAAACTAGATTGGATCCAAAATAAAAGAAAATAAGATATGTGGTTCTGCGTAGTGGTTCGGCTGAAGTCATGGTGGCATCAACTGGTATTAGGCAGGCTACGGCTAGATCATGTGTCTTCTCGAACTTGATTGATCGAAGCCCGCCTGGCTTTGGCCGCAACACGTGTTGGATCAACCGCAACCCAGAATTGATCGGTCGAAGCTTGTTTCAGATCGGCAACTGAGAGTGGATCGGCCGATTCATAGCTTATTCTCCTTTGTGGCATTGTTTCTTCCTCTTTCCTTGGCCTTTCTCCTCTTTGCTCCATCTTTCATCGCCATCCTTCTTCTCCATGTATTACGGCTCCATCCTCATTCCACTCAACACCTGAAAAGGATGCAAAATCATGCAAAGTATACAAACACTTAGTCCTAGAGTCTAATGATGCAAAATAAATGTAAACTATCCTAAAATAAGTGAATATGCAACCTAAATGACGTGAAAGATGCATGTGAAAATAGTAATTTACATGTATATCATACCGCTGATTACATTTCCAAACATAACAAATATATGTTTTATTCCAAATCTGGGAATCCGTTTAACTTGAAATTTGCTTCAAATGTCAAGGACTTTCCATCAACTCGGTTATATAATCCCCTCCCTGGAATTAAAAGTTTACTCTTAATAACCACCTTAACATTTTCCTCTGCTTTTTCCTCCTTCTTCTGTCCTCTATCGTCCATGTCTTCATCCAATTCTGCATCCGTGTCCTCGTCTTTTTCATTATCCTGTCCATCACCCCTTATAACACCTCCATCTCATTTCTCCTCTGTCTTCTTCTCATTTTCGTCTTGCTTCCCTTCTTTTATCTATGTAATATTGATGCTTTTTACTACGTTGTTCACACCTGCATAACATTCCTATCCACTACCTTTTTCATTTGCCTCCCCTTCATCTTGATCTTTTGAAGTTGCAGAAGGAACTACCCGAATTAGTACCTCTAATCACTCCCTATTCTTCCAAAACACAAATTCCCCAACTTGTCTGAAGAGCAATTCCTTGTATGCCGTTAATATTTCTTGTACCCTTTTTCTTCCATTTGTTTCATGAACTCATCATTTTCTTCGGCTCGTCTTTGCGAAGGTCCTCCAGCAGTTTGCTCACCACCTCTAGCTATTAAGTAAATATTTTAAGTTCATATTCCCTTCATAACATATAATCATAGTAAATCCTTAAATAGTTGCTTACATTGGATTTTGCTCAGTTCCAATATATTCTCGTTATGAAAATGATCTCAAACTCGCCCATATTTAAAAATTGGACTGTGCAAATGGCCCTACTTCTTTTTTGTCGTAGAAGAAGTTTTTGCCTGCAAAGGGATACATTCCAATGTCAATAGATATCATAATTATGTATCTTGTCTTACATTTATAGATATGCTTTATTTGAAAAATGAATCTAGTATAATAAGTTTCAGTTAAAACAAATCTTATATATTATTAGACAAGTGATTTTTATCAAAAAGCTTACGTGTTAACGTCTTATTTAATTTTAACGTGGTTGATTACAAAATTGTCTTTAATACTAATTTATTTTACTTTTATATTTAAATTATTTTTATTTTTTATAATATAATTAATTACACAAAATACATACAAAATTAGAATTTAATCATAATCAATTTTTTTTGTTTTGTTTTGACCCAACGTTTTATTTTCAAGCAAATATAATGATCTCTTAATTTTAAAATTTTATTATAAAATATTTGTTTTGATTTAATACTATTATAAATTTAAATGAGCTAAAAATAATTACAAATATGATATTTTACTATATTTTTTTAACATATATAGTTATTTTCTTATAAAAATAAACAAAAGTCATAAGAAAATTTTGTATTCTATCACATTAACATTGAATGTACTATTGATTATTTTAGGTATTAGATTTATGTTATAATAGAGCCAAAAGTATTTATCATTTTTAAAATTTTCTTCAAGCTAATATACAAAAATTCAAATATTTGTTTATACTTCCAAATTGAATTCATAATCTCATGAAAAATATCAATTCGAAATTTTTTAAAAGTTCTGAATTTTTTAAACGCTTGAATTCACAATTTTTTAAAACAATATAACCTGAAATGTTTGTTATCGTTTCCCAAAAGACTATGTCAATTGTTTTTCAACAAATAAAAAAATGTTTTAATAATATTTGTACTATGATTTTTCAAATGTGAAGTCAGTACAAAAAGTTATACAATTTACTATTTTTATAAAATTTATGTTATTTTATTTGATATTTTTAGAAAATTATTGTTCAAAAAGTCGGTCTAGACAGAGCATAGGTACTAGACGGACCTAAGTCGTTCAAATTATAATAAAATTAGATGAATTAGGTAGTCAAAGTAATTTGGTGGTTTTGCGGTAGTTAGGTGGTTCAGACAGTAATTAAATCGGCAAGGCGGTGTGTTTGTTTTTAAATTTCTTTAAAAAACTAATATATATATATATATATATATATATGTCAATTGTAAGTTTATATCTAAATAGTATCAAATTAATTATTATAATGTATAAAAATCAATTTTTTAACTTTTTATTACAGATTTTAGTTATTTCAGATTATTTCATATATTTATCTTATATATATATATAATATAGTTTATTATAAAACGCCTAAACCGCTTAAAATCATTGAAGTTCTGCCTAGATTCTCTAGGTACTAGGTGGAAGGTCACCGCTTGCTTAACGCCTAGAATTTTTTTAAGAAATATAAAATTAACATAAAATTAATATTATTTTTAGAGCTTTATGTCTATTTTTTAAATTTAATTGTTTAAATATAAAAAAAATTAAAAATGATTAAAGTAAAAATTTTTATGCTCGCACGCATGTGCAGGAGAGTCATCTAAATTTTTTTGTTTTGTAAAGTAATGGGAGGAAAAACCTCTCACGACTTTATTCAACTCAAAACAAGATATACAACAATCATTTTTAGTCCGAGCCACACCCACAATATCATCTTCTAAAACTCGACTAATCTCGTGTGGAATAGAATCAAACATGTGCAAACCTAAAATTTGGACTATTGGCCTTCCTATACACATGACAAATTTGGACTGTTCAGCCCTTAGATAGAATGTCATGGCACAAACACACCAGGAAGGACAGAGGGTAAGTATCAAGAGTCCTTGTCTTGAGAAACGTAACCACCATCTCGGAATCAATCTCCAAAATTAGCCTAACAACATGCCAGTCCCAAGCAATAGCCAATCCATAATAAACCTCCCTCCCCCACAATTCAGCCAATGGAGCTGAACATATACCAATGTTAAGGGAAAAAGATCATCCTAGTCACCCTGTGGAGTCCGTAAAACACATCATGCTGTTGCGAGGCCGGATTTCACGAGATGCACCATCCACATTCAACTTAAGTCAGTCCATGTGTGGGGGTGTCCAAGAAATTCTCCTCTCACTTCTTGCTAATGCATTCCTGTTAGATTCCATACTATAAGCCCGAAAAAATTCATTTGAGATATCCTTAATGAATTGTACAGAATCTCTACATCTTTCCCGAGCCCCCAAAAAATTACCACACGAAACCCCACGAGAAGGCCATAGCAAAAATTTGACCACTTGCTTAAACCATAGTGCGTGTCATCTCCAAGATTTTCATGTAGCCATTCCAAAGAAGATTGAGAAAACAAGAGCCTACGCTTCTCACTCGATATCAAATGATCCCAAATACCAAACATTGTCGGGCAGTCTCTCAAAATATGTATGATTGATTCAAGTGCAATCTAACTTCAGGTTGAACAAAAGGCAAAATATGATGTCATTACTATCCTTGTCCTTCAACCTATAATTTTCAAACCTTTAGATTCAGGAAGGTAAAAATCGTACTCTCAATAAGAGCTTTATTACCCACCCAGCGATCCATCCAAAAGCGTATTTCTTTGTCGTCCCCCAAGACCCAATGTAAACCGTTTAAAGTCCCCGCTTGAAGGCCCAATTTCACACTTCACCAAATAGAAGAAAAATTACCTTGATGCCGAAGTCATGCCAAATCATGCATGTCCAATACATTGTATTTGCTACAAACGATTTTTGCCCAAAGACTCTCCCGATAAGTCAAAACTCTCCAAGCCAATTTGGCTAGTAAAGCTTTGTTCATTGTATATACAGATTTGATCTAACTAATGGTAATATCTAGTAATCCTATCTCCATAATTCAACCAACAAACACAGCTTTTATGACTCCAATATTTCTTCTTCTCATTATAAGCACATGTTAGTGCATGATGTAAGCGCTATAAATCATTGGAATTCATAGTTGGATATCAACAAGATCTATTAACCACTACAGTGAGATCCTTTATTTTTCTATGTGTGTAACGTGATCAGTGAACTAGTGTGTAACGTTTGTCTCCAGGATGATATTGAGCGACGAGACTGGACAATTCTGTCCATAACAAAAACACATGAAGTATTTTTGTGACTTACAGTTCAATGTTTGTGTACCAATTATTTCAACCCCGTTTCTTTGAAAAAGCGATAATTAAATCAAAATAAATTTTTGGTGTGTTCCATAAATTTGCAGACACGGATAATAACTGGTTGATTGGCTAAGCGAGTTCGTGCTAAATATTTGATATTGGATGAAACAAAAGGTGATAGTCATTCCATAATAAATATAACCCGGTCCAAGTGTGATTCAGTGACGACAATATTTATTTGACCAACCCAACTAAAAGTGTTACTGGTAAATCACAAAATTTACAATATGTGACCGTCTGACAAAACGACTGCATATTATCACCCGTACACACATGCCCTTCATGTTTCTCAATATTATGCAGAATATCAAAAAAATCACCATATACTAATTATGGCTCCTTCTTTGAGACGCAGTTTATTGTAAACGCTCCCTGAAATGGTGTCGTATATTGTGGATTGGATTACCATAAACACACGAAAAGTAGAAGGAATGCTCAAGCATTTTATTTATTTCACAATCAACAAGTGTTACATCCTTATAATCTACTTGTATTACCCCGGAGGTCTTATTTTCCTAAACACCTTATATTTTCTAAAAAATAGTATAAAACTCATTTAACTTTTACATATTTACAAAACCCCCATAATTTGGATTACTAGCTCATGAATATAACTGTTGTGTAACCGTTGCAAGGTTAAAAGCCAACGATGTATAACTAACAACAACATTTTAATTTTAGTTTTATTTATTTATCATCATGTTACAAATTCTTCTTCCCAATCTATTTCTCCAAGCCTTTGGTCCCTGCATATATTAAGATCGAGATAATGTCATAAACCAATCACGAGTAATTTATTGCAATGCCTATATTATTGATTGAATATATAGTTAAGTATCGTGTTCTGTATGAACTTAAGAGTAAATACAAAGAACAATTAAAGTTGATATTTTCTTTCCACATGTTTTATTTGCAGGTCCTTTAAAATTAAAGTTAAAATAAAAATAAAAGTAACACTATTTACCCACGTTCACCTATCCGCTACAGAAATAATCGATAATAACTAATACTTAGTCAGCAACACACTGCACACTGTTCCTTTGAGTTACTGTTGCAATTTCAGTACTCTACATTACTTTCTGCAAAAATGGGCGAAATGATTAAGATTTTCCGATACAAAGGCATAGCCATACCTTCTATTGCGGTATCTAAATTTGCTTTGTTTAACATATTGAAGCCCTAGAAATCGTCTTGGACAGTAAGAGCCAAAATTTTTCATACCTGGAGACAACACATCCCAAAATTCGGAGAGCCATTAGAAATGATTATGGCAGAGAAACTGTAAGTAGCAACTACTTTTTCGTAGAACTGTAATTCAACTTTGCATTTGCTTTCTACATTTAAACTAACACTATAACTCTTATTTATTACACACATGGATCCAAAATCTGTGTTGTAGTTCGAAGACCATGTAAAAAAATTTGAAAATATTATGACGATTGGGAAGTGGAAGATCATCAAACATTTCAATATGATCAAAGATTACTCGCAATAAAAACCTTCTGATCATGATTACAAGATTGGATTCACCTACATGACCACCATTACTAACTGTGACCCTGTAACTCATGATTCTTTCATTGACTCTCTTGTTTTGAAGTTGTACTTTGTAATCACCTTTCGACTATAATTTGATTGGTGAGTCTTCAACTATCCTAAGTTCTAATTTAACTTTTATCCTGACCAAATAATGTATTACTTTCAGTCTTACATATGTCTTTTGATGCAAACGTCTTTGGTCAAGTTTTTAGTATTCGTGAAGTGGAGCTAATTGATGTTAAGGGAAAGCAAACCAAAAAACTCGGATCTCTTATCAAAGACCTTTAGTTAGTTTACAAAAAAAACTAAAGACATTTATAAATTTTTCCATGGATTGCTACTATCTAATGAGTTTTGCTTTCTACATATATATGGGTACCTCTTTGGACTGCACATTACTTGGGAATATGCTGAAATAATTAAAATCGCACAACGCAACTCCAATAATGTCGTCTTCTATTGTTCAATACGATTTGCAAAGATCAATGTTTGGAGAGGTAACTATTTTAATGCTTTGTTCCGCTTATTTTCATTGGTGTTTGCAAATAGTTGATCCAGAAATTTACTCCTATTTATTTTTAAATTCTCCCAAATAGTGTTAGCATATGTAATGCTTTTGACGCTTCAATAGTGACAAAAGATAAATCATTTCCCAAGTTCAAGGCTTTCACAGAGCTATTAAGTGTCTTTAACATATAATTGACTTTTATATTTCTACATAGTTTATCAATTTTTATCTAACTTGATGTTATTGCCGGTTTACTGATGAGTCTTTGTGCATAACTCCTCTGGCTTTAAAGACTAAAAGCAGGGAACTAACATCTATCAGCCATGAAAATAGCATCCAATACCCGAGGAAAGCTATTTTTGAGCTTATGACGACAGATGAGGTATCTACAGTTTAATCTTTAGGGTGTTTTGTATTTAAGCTTACATACAAACTCTACTGCATATATAATGTATAACTTAATCATTTCTTTACCAGGTTAGAAAATATCGTGTCATGGTTACTATCTTTGGTATTGACACTGATCAAGGATGGTTCTATTTTGGATCCAAGCAATGCAAGAGAAAAGTATTCAAATAGACTCTTTTGGAGTACACTGCAAACATAAGTACTCAAACTCCAAAGTTTTTCTGTGAGAAATGCAAGGGATACTACAAATCTGTTATTGCCAGGTAAAAATATAATGAATTTTCCATTACAAAGTTTTCCTCTATAAACTAAAACATAAAGTAACATTGTTTATTATGATGTCCAAGTACAAACTCCATCTCAAAATTATGGACCGAACAGGGGACACGAAATGTGTGTTGTTTGATTCTTTTGGTGTCCAAGTTATTGGACACAATGCTGAGTCCCTTCTAAACAGAAAATTTGTTGAGGTACCTTACTGTAATTTACAACTAATAAGAATACATAAAAGATGAACTAACTGATATGTAAATATATGCTATCTAGATTGAAGATCCAGAGAATCTACCTATGGCAATAGGTAATATTGTTGGAAAGAGCTTTGAATTCCTCATATTCATTGAGCCTAAACACATATCTAACCTTGAAGACACATTATAGGATTCGTAAAGTTTGGTCAGAAAATGAAGGTTTGATCAAATACGAAAAGAAGAAAATCTACTTCCACTGAGCAATGAAGAGCATGTAAGATTTGCAATTTAGCTATATATCAACTTCTGCACATATCTCATTATTCACACACACTGTTTATTTTACAAACAGCAAGTTCTAGTGCTTACAAAGAGTGAAGAAGTTTCCGGTAGCACTAACTCTAGCAACTCTACACCAATGTCCAAGCGTAAGGAGTTTGAGGTTAGTGTGAAACTTGATGAGTTGTCCAATTCCGATAGAATGAGCAATGAAACAGTGAATCTGGATATGAAAGTTGAAGAATCCAACTTATCCGATGTGGATATCAAGTTTGAAAGTGGTTTTACAACGGTTGGAGATGTTGATTCAAAATTTGTTGTTCAAGGGAACACACATCACAAGAAATTGAAGTTTGATCAAAAAAAGGTTAAACAAGAGAAAATGGAGAAGTTGAAAAAGGAGTGTTGATCTACTATGTTTTCAAAACCTTCAGTCATTAAGTTGTCTACTATGTTTTAATTCTTTCTTATATTTGCAGTTTAATTTGGTTCTAACTAATGTTTAGTAGTCTAATGTGTTGCTGAAAGTTTCATGTCTTTGTATTCAATCTCTATTAATGTTATTCCAATCTATAAGTTTATCTATCAAGTTCTTATCTAACTTCTTATCTATCTTTGTATTAAAAAATCACATTTACTTAACTATGGTTTCCAAATTGCATATTAAAGTTAGATTGAAACTATATTCAAAAAACGTCTTATCACTTTTGCGAATACTGGGATTGGTCTTAACTAGAATTTATATTACAAAAAATAATGGAGTTTGAACATATCTTGATGACGCAGTTGTTTGATTCGAATTGGTCTGTTACAGAGAGTTTACTGATTGTTATGTTCTACTAACATTGTGAGGGCAGCAGCAAGATTTCTGAAACAGTGTGTACGGAAATGATAGTTTTAATAATCAAAGATATTTATAATACTAATATCTTGAAAGACACAGTTGTTTGATTCGAATCACGAGTTCTTCCGTACCTATGTAACCCAATTAGAAGAATATAGGTTATGCAAATGTCATTTTCTCCTTTATTGGAGTAGGTCGAACACCGGAATCTTCAATTTTATAAGTGGTTGTAATCGTTTTGGTTGAGTAAAGAAACGTTGATTTTGTCTTGGATCTCATCGAAAGCGCAAAGAGACTACGATATTGTCTGAATATATTTCTAGTCTAATTATAATATGTAATATTGTTCTATTGTAACTATGCCAAGTCCATTTAAAAAAAAAATTTGGGCTGTAATTTTTCTTAATTCTGTATCAAAAAATTTAAACAAGACCTGAGGTTTACATGGTTTCCATAGGCCCAAAAATGGGTTTAGTATTGACGGATCATTTCAAATGAGCCCTTTCCAAAACACTTAATTATTAAAAATTAAAATTTCAAGAAATTTATAAGATCTGTACAAAGAACATATTATAGTCCCAATCAAAAAAAAAGAACATACTATAGCTATTGTGGTCAATTTTCAAATGGTGCGATGTTTGTTGAACATACTATTGTAAATATACATGACATACTTAAATACTCTTATAAATTTGTTTGTGGTTAATATTAAAATTCTTTTAAAAGTTATTCTGCTCTAGAGCATTAAGTGCAAACATAAAAAAAAATAACATGATGTTACAATGAATAGGTAAATGTCTTGAAAATTAAAAGACCTCTGAAACCTTCTACATTTAATAGAAATGATGATTCAAATAACAAGTTAGTTAATTTATCAGATCTTGGAATGAATAAATTATATTCACCCTGAGAATTTTAACCGAACCTAATTTTCCGAACCAAACCAAACCGGAATTTGGACAATTCAGTTTGGTTATTATTTTGAAATCTTGGGTTAAATGGAAAAGAAACAATTGGAATTATGGTTAGTTTATTTGGTCGGTTTGGACGGTATAACCATTCGGTTACTCGATAACGGAAAACATTCTAAACCTAAATTACCTTAACACTAATCTTCTTCCTCTCTTCTCTTCTCAGCCGCTTCATGTTCTTCTTCTCCTTCTCCTTCCTTATCTTCTTACTTGTTTCTTCTTCTCTCTTTTTCTCCTTTCTTATTTGCGCCTTCCACTTATCTCTCATCTCCTCTCTTCTTCTTCTTCTTCTTAATATGTTTTTCTTCTCTTCGCCTCTTCCTATTTTCTCTTCTCTAATATCACGATTCGTTGGATCATCTTCTTTTCTCGAGGCTTCACAAAAAGAAAAGAGAAAAGGCTAGCAGCAACACTTGGGATGCTTTCCTCACCGTCAACCACAAGGAGAAGACTCTAGATTGGAAAAAATCAATTTTTCTTTGTGGAATTTTGGGTTGAATCGGAAGAAATTTTTTTGTCCGAACTACCCGTTTACCGATCGACCAGATCCGAATATTTAGTTCAGATAATTCGATACAGATTGAAAATTGTATAAATACTCGATAACCAGAAAATCCGATCCAAATAACCCGAAGTTGCAGGGCTAAATTATATGGTAACAAATTATAAACAATATTATTTTCATTCCCTTAATGTAACGTTATCCAAGTGTTGTAGCATATTAAAAAGAATACTATGTTTTTCAGTGGTATAAAATTTGAAAAGACTGTTGTCCATTTTTAAAAGAGATGCCACATATTCCTAAAAGAGATGCACATGTTACTTTAGAGTAGCCAAACTGTAGAAGAATACACATGGCCATGTTATCCTTATTCTTTGTCACCATTAGAAAGAGCATGTCCAGAGTATAAGTGGTCGTTATACCCTTTAGGCGCCAAACTGATAGGACCCCTTTCAAACCCCAATAGTCCCAAAATGGTTTATTTGTTCTAGACTGGATGGCATGTGGGTCACTATGTCCTCTCTCATGCAGCAAACATTTCAAACGGTCCCGCATTGTTCATAGAAGTACCCACTGTGTAGAACAATGGAGTTACGAACCAATTTGTGACCATGATGTAGTCTATTTGCCTCTTTTGTCTCCTTGTAGTACATGCGCGATCATTATCCATTAGGCGAGACTTTTATCATTCATAGTAACAGATGTTTTACAGAGGCCTTGTCTCAGACTAGCGCCACATTACCATCTCCACCTTTACGTTTCTTAGCATTAGGAAAGACATAGGAGATTGCTTCATTATGATGGTGGTTGTACATAGATTCAGGGTCATTCATGCCTTACTTTTCATCTCCATTCCCACCAAACTCATCTTCATTATCAACATGATTATCAGGATCATTGTTGTGACATTCTCACTATACGAACAAAGAGAGCAAACAGACTATTCATATGTTATCATTTCACATCTGGTACATAAATTATTTAATTTCTCATATCCAAACTATAAAATTATCAACTTCTCTTCAAATTTGAACACCCATTGAAACTTGAGAGAGTTGGCCGAATGCCACAACAGGCGAACTCGCACAAAGTAGATAAGTACAATACTACCCCTTTCCAAATCTGTTTCGAGAAAATGACCCATACATTTGGCAATATGGCTAATCATTCGAATTGAAATATATTGTATCAGAAATGCCTCTTACTTGAACCTAGAAACCATGATGGTAGGTGATTAACCACCACATAACCGCCAATAACAGAGAAACAATCGGCAAACAGTTACAAGGAAGAAGGCGTAACCAGCAAAATACTGTTTACAAAAAGCTAGAAAGAGAAATTAGAGAAAGGTAGAATTTTTTTTTTTTTTTTGCAAACAAGTATTTTATATCTATGTACTTTAGATGAAATATCAGAACTACTGACAAATATAAAAGGTTTGCTATTTCATATACTGTATTAATTTAGTGTGTGCTGCTTATGGACGTGGGAACATGCTTCTAAATTTATTTTAGTTTGGTCGTATTGTGAATGTTAGAGCATAATTATGATTCTTGAAACTTGTAATATACTCCCTCTGTTTTTTAATAGTTGATATTTTGAGATTTTCACACATATTAAGAAATTATTAAGTGTTTTATTTTTTCTAAAAAAATATGTTTTATCACAAATTCCAAAATAATTTCAACCAATCACAAATCAATCTGCAGAACTTAAATAGTCAAAAACACTGAAATTACAATAAATTTTGCATAGATTTCTTAAAACATCAACTAAAATGAAACAATTTTTTTTCTTAAACATCAACTAAAACTAAACAGCGGAGAATAATAAAGTAACCGAAAACATAAGCAAGAGAATCGTGGATGATGACCTCACGACTAAGAAACATGACATATGTCACAATCACTCTAAAATTTTTCCGGTAAGAACTTGTTATTATAAACTTTATATTGTAATCTTTATATTAATTGAAAACCAATTATACCCTAGAGTCCCTTCACTTTTTTTCCGACCATCCTCTCCACGTTATGTCCTTCCATCTTCGTTTTCTTCTGTAAACCTTTCTTCCATTTCTCCTCTTTCATTTGGGTTCTTCTATATATTCTGATTGTGGAAGATTTGTTAAGTTTTATCAAAGTTTAGCTCTTTTTGTATATTTGTTTGATTTGAGATTTTTTTATGGATAGAGCTCATTGGAGGACGAAGGAAACTTAGAAGAAGAAGTGAAGAAAGTAGATGTGTCCATTCCTACATTTCTCTGCACTTCACTTACTTTAAAACAATAAGTGAAATATTATGGTGCATCTTTTCTGAAGGAATTTATGAAGTTTGACCAAGAAAAGTGTCTCATAGAATTTTCTCCATTGACTTATATTCACACCGTTGAATATATGTATGTGTTTGTTATCTAACTCTGACTTGATGAATGTGTGAGTCAGTTTCTCATTCAAACCATTTTAGATTCATGCGGTAGTTTTCAAGCTTATCGTTAAATATGAGTATATCATTTGTTTGCTTTAAACCAGTGTAGGAGAACAATTTTTTCTCGGGTAAGTACTTAATGATGGATTAGATTATGTAATATGTCACAGTCATCTTTGATTATATCATCATGAAGCCATCAAGTTGGCTTATGACAATTACTTAACATCATCTTCTAGGAATGTTAAAATTGCTAGTTGACTTCTAATTCTGACTTCTTATTACTAGAAATTGTTTTGTAAATCCATAGATTGCTTCTTAAGTGGGTCATGCTTTCTTCAAGCAGCCATTTCACTTAGGTCCATCATCATCACTCTTGTTATATACACATTTCGTGTGTGCGATGGTGCCTCTTACGAAAATTAGAAAAGTGAAGAAAGTAGATGTGTCTATCAAGGTGTCTTCATATCTTAATCTGGGTTATTACATGTAGGAAGTCGTGGGCATCAATGACATTTTTGGGTATTGTTTTGATCTTTAATATATATGCGCAATCCGCTTGTTGATCTATCTAGTCATGATCCTTATGTTATGTTTATATACATTACATTATGACTATAACTATTCATCATGTTGTGCTTTTGCAAGGCTCTTTGACTTAATGATGCTCAAATCTTTTGGAATTTGATAGGATACCAATGATGAAAGTATCAAAGGAAGTGGAACAAAATCTAGTCAGATCATTGTGACCATAAATAAAGATTTGAATGATCGAAAAGAAAATGTGAATTTCAGATTTTTACTTGAATTGTCTCTAACATTTCTAAACATGTTAATGTAATTTTGATTCTTTTTTTTGTCCAAACAATCTCTTACAGAGCTGAATATATAATTGGCACTGGTTCATTCAGTGTTGTTTTCAGATAAGTAAGAAACAGACTCAAGAAGAGGTTTTATTGTGTTGAAATGTGATTGATGTTCATTATTTGATGTAAGCTAACTGCTTAGAAACAAAAGAAAAAATAGCAATCAAGAAAGTATTACAAGACAAGAGATAAAAACAGAGAATTTCAGATAATGATATTGCTCAATCATTTTACTGTCGTTGAGCTTAAGCATTCATTCTTCTCAACAACTAAGAAAGACAAGCTTTATCTTAACTTTTTTCTTGAGTATGTACCCAAAACTATATATCTAGCATCAAGATCTTACAGTAGGATGAATCAACAAATAAATCTGGACAGAATCATGTCTTTAGTCATTGTTTTCAAAGTTTTAATATAGCACAATATGTATATTTTAATAAGTTTGTTAGTCATTAGATTTTTTCTTGTACTAAGTAAAGTAGAAAAAATCACAAAATTGATAACATGAAAAATTTGTTGATTAATAAATTTATGATCCCTTAAATTGCAAAGTTTTAATACAGCATAAGATATTTATTTTAATAAATTTGTTAGTCATTACATTTTTTCTTGTACTAAGTAAAGTAGAAAAAATCACAAGATTGATAACATGGAATATTTGTTGATTAATAAATTTATGATGTGTTAAATTTTTCACCTTTATTGGGAAATTATCAGTCAACATGCCTATTAGATTGGCACAAAAAACTGATGAAATAGTCTGTGACTTCTTGATTGGCTATAACCGATCAAAAATACATATTCGAGTGACAAAGATTGTAAAATGTTAGAAATTACACTCTATAGTCCGTAGAACATTGAGAAATTGGTAAATTATAAATTTTGATTTTCGTAAACTATATAAGAAACCGTAAAATATATATTACAAAGTTCGTGAGATATCTACCTAATGTAGTAATTTCTAACAGTTTACAATCTTTGTCACTCAAGAAACTATACAATGAATATTCTAAAATCTATGAGAAATCTACCTAATTTAAATTTACATTCTGCACTTCGTAGAACATAGGAAAACTCGCATAATATAAATTTAAATTCTGGTAGACTAGAGAATAAACTTTAGAATGTGTATTCTAAAATTTTTTAGAAATCTGTCATATTCAAAAAATATATTCTGCTACTCGTAGAACATAGGAAAATGGTAGAATGCAAATTCTGATTTTGATAGATTATAGAGAAAACCGTAGATTGTATTTTTTGAAATTAGTAGAACATGTAGAAACAGAAAAATTCATTTTTTGCTTTTTTTTGGTTCAAAACGTGAATAGTAAGTTTAAAGGATATTTTAGTCAAAAATTTATAAAGGTGTAGTTTCACAAATCTGTAGAAATTTTTTCTAATTTTCCCATGTTTATATATCAATTTATTTGATATTTATTTTACTGTCTTTGCTACAACGCTAATCTTACTTCTAAATGAAGGAATCAACACTTTTCTTCCCTGTCACCAATCTCTCAAAAATGTTCTTGTCACCAATCTCTCAAAATTATTCTTAAAACATTTCACTACCCAGCTCATTCATTCCTCCTACTTCATTTTCTTAACTACAACATTAGCAAAACATTCTTGTACTAGACCATTGCTTTCAATTTCATTTGTTAGTGTTTTTTAGTTATTTAATTAAATGCTACTTTTTAATTAATATTTTTCTTTAAAAAATTAATTTTGATATATATTAACTAAATAACTTGATTGATGTTGAGAATTAAAACTTAAATTGATGTTTTAGCTTTAAAATGCTTTAAAATACCGATGTGTGAGCACAAAGAGAAACATAATCTCCTTATATATAATTCATTTAAATTGAAAAACCTTATATTTGGGAAATCAATATTATTTAGACGACCTTAAATTTCCAAGTAGAATGACAATTTTGTAAAGTTTAAACGGCACACTTCAAAGTAAAAATAATGCTTCCTGCTCTATATACATTTTCTCATTAAAAGATATACAAAATATTTTACGGTATGTGAAAATCAACTTTATTAAAAAAAATTATTTCGGTCGAAAAATTAGGCTCTTCGTCAAAGTTAGTTCTACTAGAACTCAAGTTAATATACTGAATTATATTTAGTCTAGTGGTTATGAAGATTTAATTAATGACTTTGGCATTAGTGATTTGATTCCACTTCACTAGATGAGGTAGATTATAAGGAATTTTAAGGTTTTTTTTGTCAACATTGTGTTACAACTACCCGGCATATTAACCAAGTTTCTGCATAATGTAGACAGTACGACTCGATTTGTGTGATGGTGTCTACCTTTAATGGACTTACCACATGCAATAGAATTGAATTCCTGCCGTGTAATTTTATATTATAGATCGGAATTTATCAATCTAATTATTGGAAAAAAAAACTCAAAGTTAATAGTGAAAGACAGTTTGGGTATATATGAGAAAATATGATTTCCCTTTTCTGTATGCTAATACTGCTGTTGCTAAATATTATCAAAGACTGGAAAATATGGATCAAATTTCTATAAAGGGGTTTTGGATTATATTTTCTTCCAATCTTCTTCTTTTAATTATGGTTTTGTTTTAGAAAGATCATGACAGGTACGTTTGAGATGTGAAAACAAACACTGGTCCGACTCAAATCTGTAAAAATGGTATATAAGAATATCAAACAAAGGGTTGCGAGATGTCGTTGGTTAGGCATTGGAAACATTAAAAAGTAAGCTAGAAATATGGGAATATTGATTGAACTACTCTATCTCTTTATGTGGTTGTTTCATATAATTTCACATGGCCCAACTTGTTTGTGCCAATCAATGGACGAAAGTTTGCAGACAAGAGTGCACCCACATATACACTCACACACATGCACACGGACGACCTTTTTTTTCTATTCTCGTGTTCCAACTTTTTACTTCATAAAAAAGGTGATTTACTCAAATAGTATGGAATTATAGGTAAATGACTCAAATAGTGTGGAATTATCATTAATTACTCAAATACTTTTATTTTTTTTAATTGCCATTTTGTCCTTTTTGGATTTGTAAAAAAAAAATATTTACGAAAATGCCATTAATGAAAAGTGCCACGTCAGCACGAAATTCGCGTAGGTCTGCCACAAAGATCTACCAAAGGTCTACCAAAGCTCCATCAAAGCTCAACCAAGCTCCACCAAAGCTCAGCCAAGGTCAACCAAGATCTACCAAAAGTCAACCACACCATAATTCACGGTCATAAAGCACTTTCAAATAAAAACCACACTAAATTTCCGTAATTATGAAGNGTCATAAAGCACTTTCAAATAAAAACCACACTAAATTTCCGTAATTATGAAGTAATTTTGTCAAACACTAAATAACTCAGGTTTTGTCTG
>OVBA01005519.1:0-19686 GCA_900406435.1 Lepidium aucheri
ATTTTGGTGTGATTTGGTGTAGAAGCTTCCTCTTCTTTGCTTAGCACTTCACCACAGTTTCTCCAAGTTGCTCGCTTAGCTTGCGTGCTCTAGCTCTAGTCATAGGTCGGTTTGGTTCCATTGGCTTGATGCCCTCATCATCCGCTTAATCCCAACACTCGGGATTGATTCCCAGAACGCTCAAGTGAGAGTAAAACAGCCATATGTGGGGTCCACGACCCACAAGGTGGGACCAGTGCCAAAAAAAAAGATTTTGTTGTGTATAGCATTAGGTTAATTATATTCTTATATACATGTATTTTCTTATTTGTAAAGATAAGAAAGATTCATCTTCTTCTTTTTCTATTCTCTCTGGGCAGCCGCCAACACTCTTCTTCTGTCCTTTCTCCATTTTTGTGGATTCTCATTCTTCCAATCTCTTAAAAACCAACAAAAGGACCACCTTTCTGCACTAAGACTAACAAATATTCAAGCTTTCTTACATAAGCACTAAAAAGGTTGGAGCTTTTAGTGAAATATACGAGAAAAGAGCTAACTTTCACTATGAACTTTCAGAATAACGAGGAGGAACAATGGTGTTCACAAACTTTTAACCCTATGAATCCTACTACAAGTTCACAACAATGTATTGTAGTACTTAGAGATCGAATCCGCAAAGAACCAAACATGCACTTTCAATCACTTAATCTGAATTCAAGCTATACCAATAGAACAATCGAATGTAAACTAACTACTTAAACGGTTTGCAAATATAATAAAAAGCATATGTCATTCGGTATTCATCAGGAAATAAAAATCAATCAGGGAAAATATTCAGGAACTAATAAACACCATTCTCGACTTGAACATAAAGGTTTGACAAATCCACTATTGTGGTATTTTTCACTCTATCAAGCAACCTAGAGATCTTAACTATCGTTGGTTACAGATTCTAGATAGGGCTTAACAAACATGTTCAATTATCCACAATTAATCCTAACAACCAACTATCATTGGTTATATTTAATTGCTCATCAATGCTAGTTTAGGAATTCTACAAGCTTTTGGAATGTAAAACAACCTTTGATCATAGATTAGGTGATTAAGCTAATCTAAGCATTACACACAAGCATAGATGGAGAATTCTCAGACATCAAATTCTATTCAATCCCTAACCATTGATTCCTAAATCCCTAGAAACCCTAAACCTGATTAGGTAACTACTCAGACATAATTAAACAAACAATAGAAGGCATGATGATGAAAAACATGAAATTTGATTGTATAAGATAATAGGGTTCAGAAATCTTCTCAAAAGTATGATGGAATTCTTCTCCCTGCTTACAAGATACTCTCTGAGTCAAAAATTATGTCTCTCTCTCTCTCTTTCTAAAACGATGAAACAATTATTTATATGATCCTAAAAACGCATGTGCAAAACAAGAAAATTAAGTCTTAAACTCACAGGCTCGAGGATCGATTGATCAAAGGGGTTGATCGATCGATGTGAGTTGATTGCTTGATCTCTCAAAGTCTTGATCAATCAACAAGTCAAGCGTATCTCTTAATGTAGAGCCGATCAATCAATCCATGATGTGTAGGTCGACAGTGGGTCGAGCGATGCTTTCTGTGGGATGATGATCGATAGATCCTTGCAATGCTAGTCGATCAATGGGTCGAGCGTAGTTTGCAATGGGGTAGTGATCGATCGATCAAGGGGTTGATCGATCTATTTGAATTCTTTGCCAAAAACTCTAGAAACTTCTCTGATTCATCTAAGTCATGCTCTACGGATATATTCCGAAATAAACCTGTTTCCCACATGAAAAGACTCTAAAACACAGACAATGAATCTGAAAACATGTGAATTAGTAAGCTAGAAACCAATAAAAATGAGGTATATCAATTCCCCAAGACTTAGCTTCTTGATTGTCCTCGAGCAAAGAAAGAAAAGACTAACAGAATGATTCCACTCCAAAAAACTTATTCGTCATTAGAACATTGCATATCAATTCCATAGTAAACCACATAATACTTACCTGTCAGAATCGAGACCACCTTGTACTTCCCCCAGACTTTGACAACTACCCAAGCTGAACTCCACAATCCAAGCAAGTAATTCAAGTTCACCATATCGACTTCCTAAAGTTTTTAAGTGCGGTCTCATCAAGGGAATATCGATCAAAGGAGACATGGATTCTTTTTCAGCCATAACCTGAACACAAAGACTATCTTCCTATGGTTCCTTTCCTCTTATTTCATTCAGTTTGCAGCCGATTTTTCTGTAGTTACCTAGGGTATCATTTTATTTTTTTCTATTGGCTGCTCAATCAATTTTTCCCTACTTACCTAGGGTATCATTGTATTTTTTTTATTGGTTGGTTCTTTAGTAAATCAAAGAATGTAAGAAAGAGTAGTGTCATTGGATGTTTCCTCAGTCTACTAACATTGCATCCAATTTTTTTTATGGTAACTTCAGAGATGGCACATTTAGCGTAAACACTTTGAAATGATTAAGAGAGGGGAACCATACTCACACAGTTAAGTCTTTCAGGACTAAAAAGAGGAATCCGATCCGATGCATAAAATCCCCTTGACAAGAAAATTAAGTTAAGTTATGGGTGAAGCCGACACAAGATCCATCAAAAACTGACATGGATATGGGTGGTATTGAAATAGTGTCAAGCCTCTAAGTTTCCCAATAGTCAATCGATCCCTGACAAACAAACATTGATGGTACTTAGCTCATGACATGCAACAATCCTCAAAAATCATAGTTCTAGGCAAATCGGTTCTTAGACATCAGAAGGACAGCAATGTAAACAGAAAATGTCTGAAATAATAAAACTAGAAAAAAACAAATGAGAAAAAGACGTTAGTCACAGCAAGTGTCCTCCCACAAACTTACTTCACACTGTCCCGGTGTGTAAATAAACCTAAAGAGAGCACGACTTATGCATAAAAATATAAATAAACAGAAAGATAAATCAAGTTCAAAATAAATAATAAAAAAATAAAAGGATAATGGTGAAAAAGTGGCATAAAATGACTAGGGACTCTGACTCTCTCGGTTCCATGGTGCACGTAGACGGCATGGTAGGCGACGGTTAAGTGGCTGGTCATCCGCATCATCGAATCCCTCATCAGACGGACGTCCAGCAACATCACGCCTTGATGCCTTTGCTCATCTACTGCTCTCAGGTCTGTTCTTAGCACGTGTGCTCATACAGAAAGCAACATGGATCTTCCTCAATGTATCCCATAAACGTCTCCTCATCAAGTGCTTTAAATGCTCGTTCTCATAATGCCAACACATATACTCTATGTCTGTAAAGTCATCAGAAAAATAAGGTACATCAAACTCCTCATTGTACTCTTGAATCAAATGCTCAAGAGTCTGAGCAACATTGGGTTGTGGCGGTGGTGGTGCTGGAGCTGCAGAAGACCTACGTCGAGTAATTCATCACTGAACATGCAGCGGATCCTCTTCAAGTGAGGCTCAAACATGACATTCTGACGACATCTGAGAGAAGTAACCTCAGCAGCTGGAAACTTGCACTAGCATGATTGCCAATCCCTAACATTATACATCCACTTGTTCTTCTCTGCAAGGTAGCGGAAGTTAGTCTAAACTCTGTCATCCAAGAGTTTAATCATGTCGTTCCTCAAATGAGTGTCGAGATCGAGGTAGTGAAACTGGAAGATGGGAGTGAGCAGACTCCCTATAGTCTTGACAACTAAAGAGCTAAGCGTTCCTATGAACCTACGCTCTATGAGCAGCTTGGCGAAAGCAAATCTCCAATTGATGTCAAGCGGGTTGTACTAGTTCTATTCCTCAAATTCCTCTCAAAAGGCTCACCATCAGGCCTTGGCCATGGCGAAACTGCCCTCATCGATGCCTCAGTCATACCCGCAACTTGCTCTGTATTCTGTCTAGAACTCTCTCCAGCTGCAAGGTTTGATTATCTCCTAACCTTCTCTGATGGTGCCTTAGGTTGCCTAGTTCATGCCATGATCTGCACATAACCAAAACAAAGAAAAATAGATAAAAATCAGTTTTTCTTTCAAGGGTTTGAGAATTTCGAAATTATGAAACTTAGAAAGAATATTGTGAATCAATGTCTAAATCAATCAATAACAACAACAATCATCCAACAATGCATCATTGATCACAAAATTCAACTTCCAATCCAAAAATTCCCAAATTCCTAAAATTCTCCTTCAACCTAGCACATTGGTTTCTAAGCACAAATCAATCCAATCCTGAGCTAGTGGGTTTCAAAATCATCATATAACAATGATAAGACATTGGATTTACACAATAAAGCATCAAAAAATCAAAACCCAATATCTTCCCAAAACCTTCATGAAAATCAAACTGTAAATCATCAATCTAGAGGTCATACCTTTGCCAATCGAGAAAGCTAATAGGATAATCAGATAGAGGAAGAAAATACGAATGGAATAGGCTTTTGAATCGATGAAAATGGTTAAGAATCAAAGAGGTTACGTGCTCTAGAAGTTTTTTCTCTCAAAATTGCGATAGAAAAGAAAAGAATTTAATCCCGCGCAACCCTTGTTTTCTCGGTTATAAAGCACTTACCTAGGTATCGATCAATCAATCGCGGGGTCGATCGATCGATCGTCGAATGTTCGGAAAATTCCTTGTCCGCCTGATCGATCGATCATATATTGTTAGGTAGATCATTCGATCGAGCAATTACTCCTATGCAGCCTTGTTCGATTGATCAACGTGCTGCAGGTCAATCATTTGATCAAGTGTGTACTGCTTATCCCTCTTGATCAATCGATCCATTGTCCATAGATTGATCAACCACTCGAGCATTGGTTCCGTGTGCTGCAGATTGATCGGTCCTTGCTCTGATCGGTCGATCTCGTCCCTGATATGACTTTTTTTCGCCTAAAACAAAATCAAACCAAAACAAAGAATCAAACATAAACAGAAAAACTATGAAAACAAAAACTACCTAATAGTGGGTTGCCTCCCACTCAGAGCTTGTTTTGAGTCATTAGCTTGACTTTTGTTCTAGTCAAATAGCGGATTGATTCTTGGGAGGAATGCTCACTCCCTTGATCATCCCTGTCCCAACGATGAACTCTCTAAGCTGTTCATCCTTCCTGTGGAATTCAGCACCTGTAGCATCAAGCAACACTACAGTTCCTTCAGGGTGAATCTCTTTCATAGAGAATGGTCCCGAAGTCTCAAGTCCAAACTTCCCTACAAAAACTTTAAGACACAAAAACTCATTATGTGAATCAGACTTAGCATCAAGGATACATGTGTTGTCTTGCTCAGCTGAATTCTCTGCTAGCTCACGACAAACAATATACTCCTCATCTGACTCATATTCTGGCTCACAAACACTCAACCTTGTCAAATCCAAACCTCCCGACTTCGAATCAGCTTTCTTCTCAGTAAAAACTCTGATCACACCACACAAATCACTTGGTGGAACTCTAATTGGATATGACACTTCCTTGTTAACCCTTTCCAACACAACCCTCTTGTTAGGGAAGTCGATTTTTTCTCCTATTGTGTTGAAAAAAGGTCTCCCTAACAGTATTGGCACTGCTCTACCTCTAGCCATCTCAACCACAGTAACATCGGTTGGAACTCAGCAGTTTTCCCACAAGAACAGTAAAATCGATCAGCCTTCCCTTAGGACTCTTAGAATTTGCATCTCCAAAAGAGATGGACGAGTTGTGCTCCTGCATAAGCTCGATCCCAAGCTTCTATATTGTCTCCAGGGAGATGACATTCACATTAGCACCTGAATCACAAAGAATATCACTGAGAATCAGTTTCCCTAAGATACAAGGAATGGTGAACTTTCCTAGATCCCCAAGCTTAGTCAGCTCTCTTGGAAAAGGTATTTGAGGCCTATACTTCCCCGCGTTTCCTAGATCCCCAAGCTTAGTCAACTCTCTTGGAAAAGGCATGATTCCTTTGAATTCTTCTCAGCGTTTCCAGGTAGAGCTCCCTGAGCTCTCCTCATAGCTTCAGCAGTCTGAGCTATTTGAGTGTATAGATTCTTTATATGCACAGACACCAACTCCAAGTTGTTGTTTAGATCATTGTACATGCTCTCTACCTTGGTGTTGAGCTTGCGGGTAGACTTTTGCTGCTCGGTTGCAAGCTATTGGATCAAAGCTTAGATCTCATCATTAGAAGTACATGAAGAGCTGGCTGGAGCTTGATGTGGTGGTGCTTGCTGCTGCCATGGCTTGACCGTTTTCTGACAGTTGCTTCCTCCTGAGTTCTGGTTGAAAGGCTTCTGATTGTTCCATCTCTGACCAGAACCTTGCACAAACGGCTTCTCTTGAAAAGGCGATCCCTGAGGCATGATTGGAGTTGGAAACACAACATTCTGGGGTTCTCCACATTAGTTCTCATTTAAGAGAGATAGTTAGGATTCTGACCCCTTTTTTGCTAGTTAACATAGTCGACTTCTCTCATTTCATTAGACATCTCTAAATTATCCTGAATATGCACCACTTCCATACTGTCATCCAGCTGATGCACACTTTTTTGAACACCTTGATTTGCCTTGATGAGCATATCAAGTTTCTCAGCAATCTCATCGATCCTCTGAATCTTCACACTATTGACCTTCCTTCCTTGGTTATACTGTGGACAATGATTCCCTGAACTTGCAGCCAAGTTGTCGATGAGGGTGAAAGCTTTGTCCCTCGTGTTAGTCATGAAATCTCCATTACTTACTGCATTCAATGAGTTCTTGTACTCCCAATTGATACCACCATAGAAGGTGTTCAACAACTGCTCATCCAAATACCCATGATGTGGACAGTCTCATTGGTATTCCTTGAATCGCTCCCAAGCTTCATTGAAAGACTCACCAGAACATTGCTGAAACGCTGAAATCTTACTCCTCAATGTTGCAGTCTTCGATTGGGTATAGAACTAGTCCAAGGAGGCAGTCCTGACTTCTTCCCATGTGGTGAGTGGACCTGGAGGAAAAGATTGCAACCATCTAGAAGCTTTATCAGAAAGCGAATGTTGAAACAACTTACATTTCACATAGTCCGCAGGGACTTCATTCGAACTCGTAGTGCTGCACATATATCCTCAAAGTTCTCAATATTATCCATCGGATTCTCTCATGGGAGACCATTGAAGACATATTGCTTCACTAATCCAATCAGCTGAGGCTTGATCTCATAGTCTTTCCTCTGGATAGGTGGAGGTTGAATAGCAGACCTTTTCTGATAGTAAGTGTAAGGTGTATCCATGTCACCTATAGATCGGCGTTAAGGCTGTTCATGCTGCCTCCTAAGCATAACTAGATCTCTCTGCAACTGCTCAACAGTTTGTTGAATATACTGATTTTCCTGAACAGTGTTCTGAGTCTCAGGGTCTGGTTGAATCTGCTGGTTGTGTCTACTCATTGCTCTTGCTCGATAGTTTTCTTGTTCTACTCTAGCAAGTTGCTCGTTGTCAAAACCAAGTAGATTCTCCAAACCTTGACTTCTTCTGCTCATAAACCCGAATTGAAAACAAAATAAAAACACAAAACAAAAAAGTAAGTAAAAGAGTATAGACTAAAACTCGAATCTCAATCAAAAGGCAACCAATTGGTTCCCCAGCAACGGCACCGAAAACTTGGTGTTCACAAACATTTAACCCTATGAATCCTACTGCAAGTGCACAGCAATGTAGTAGTACTACTTATGGATCGAATCCACGAAGAACCAAGTTTTCATTTTCAATCACTTAACCCGAATTCAAGTTATACCAATAGAATAATCGAATGTAAACTAACAACCTAAACGGTTTGAGAATATAATAAAAACATCAGACATTGGGTATTCATTAGGAAATAAAAATCAATCAAGGAAAATATTCAAAAACTACTAAGCACCATTCTCGACTTGAACATAAAGGTTTTACAAATCCACTATTGTGGTATTTGCCACTCTATCAAGCAACCTAGAGATCCTAACTATTATTGGTTCCAGATTCTAGATAGGCCTTAACAAACAGGTTCAATTATCCACAATTAATCCTAACAATTTACCATCGTTGGTTATATTCAATTGCTCATCAATGCTAGTTCAGGAATTCTACAAGATTTTGGAATGTAAAACAACCTATGATCATAGATTAGGTGATCAAGCTAATCTAAGCAATACACACAAGCATAGATGGAAAATTCTTAGTCATCAAATCCTGTTCAATCCCTAATCAATGATTCCTAATTCCCTAGAAACCCTAAACCTGATTAGGTAACTACTCACACATGATTAAACAAACAATAGAAGGCATGATGATGAAAACATAAAATACGATAGTATAAGATAATAAGGTTCAGAAATCTTCTCAAAAAAGTATGATGGAATTCTTTTCCCTGCTTACAAGATACTCTCTAAGTCGAAAATTATATCTCTCCTCTCTTCTTTCTCTCTCTCTCTCTCTCTCTCTCTCTCTCTCTCTCTCTCTCTCTCTCTCTCTTTCTCTCTCAAACGATAAACAACTATTTATATGATCCTAAAAATGAGATGCAATATGGGAAAATTAGGTCTTAAACTCATAGGCTCGAGGATCGATCGATCAAGGGGGCTGATCGATCAATCTGAGTTGATTGGTTGATCTCTCAAAGTCTTGTTCGATCAACGGGTCGAGCGTATCTCTTAATGTAGAGCCGATCGGTCGATCCATGATGTGTAGGTCGATCACTGGGTCGAGCGATGCTTTCTGTGGGATGATGATCGATCATTCCTTGCAATGTAGGTCAATCAATGGGTTAGGCGTAGCTCCCAATGGAGTAGTGACCGATCGATCAAGGGGTTGATTGATCGATCTGCAATCTTTGCCAAAACTCTAGAAACTGTTCGGATTCATCTTAAGTCATGCACTACGTGTATAATCCAAAATAAACATGTTTCCCACCTCAAAAGACTCTAAAACACAGACAATGAATCTGAAAACATGCGAATTAGTGAGGTAGAAACCGATAAAAATGAAGTATATCAAACAACAATGGCAGATTGCTTTAATGGATTAAATGAGAATACAACAACAATATGGGAGAATGAAAGATGAGAATAAGAAGCATTAGATCAGTGATATGATACCAAGTTGGATTTGGTCTCAAAGACGAGAGTATTTGAGGAAATGATTAGTGATAGTTATTTTGCACAAAGGTTGAAGAGGAAAGACAATAAAGGATCACCTTGTCGTAGTCAAAGTTCGGGTTTAATGAGATTGTGTGTTTGCTCATTAAGAATCACTGTATATATCACTCAAGATATAAATTGCATGACCCACTTTACCCATTGTGCATCAAAGTACTCATTTTCTGTAGTAAAGCATTCTAAAAGGATCATTCAACTCTATAATATGCTTTGGACATATCGATTGTGATGGCCAATTCATTTGATCTTAATATAGCTGAAGCTACAACGTGTACAACTCGTTAACCCTATCTTCTCGACCACTCTCTCATGCATATATATGTCATAAAAAAATTAAAGTTATCAACTTTGGTCTAATGTTTTTCAGTTTTGATTTTGTTGTTATTTTTTTTTTTTTTGAATGCTCCTCCAGTGTCTTTTAATCAATGCAAGTGACTATGAAAAGACATGGACATCATAAATTCTCCTCATTAAGAGAATAAAAATGATGACTAATGTCTAAATGAGAATCTCTCTAATGCTAACTAAGAATCTTCTTTTTATTTGTTTGCACATTCTCAATGAAGGAATCTAATAACTTAAACATCAAAATCCAATCATCTAACCCAAGATCCACTACAGGAAAAATGATTTTTATTAGCGTCTGGAAAACGCTATCATAACTTATGATAGTGTTATTTAAAACGCTAAGTTTGTGCCCGTTATAATAGGTTAGACACTTTAGATAGCGTTATTTTGTGATGCTATTATTTGTTTTTTATTTAATAGCGTAATAACATATATGCAATCGTTGTTTTTACAATAGTGTTTTATTTTGTTACTAAATCGTGTTATCTAAAGCGTCTAATAAGTAATAGCATTCATATAAAATGTAATTGTTTTGTATAAAATTCAAATCAAAACCAAAAACACGATTTTATATATTACCTCATAAATGTTTAAACTTACACGATTTTATATATAACCCACACATGTTGTTTAAACTTCAACAAAAACAATCTGAAAATACCAATGATACAAAGTTCTACACCATAATAACATACAATACTACAAGTACTCAACCATCAGATGAATGTAATCTTATCATTTGGCCAAGCTACAATGGTACCTATTGCATCAGCTATGAACTCAATTTCAGAGTTTGGCCTCCACACTCGTGCACCATCAATCTTGGAAACCTCTACCCAGACTTTGCGAGCGTTAAGACCTAAAGGGACAAAATGAACCTTGTCTTTCAGATCAGTTGAACAAACTCGACCTATTGCAACACTCTGCCCAAAGTTATCACAGCCTAAGAGAATGCACTTCGTTTTGCTGCCTTTGGTCGAACCAGTACTATTAGTACCACTCTAGTTTGTCCCAAAAATAAACACAATTATCATATCAATATTCCTCATGCTCAACTAAATATCTTTCTAACTTATACCCAACTTAAATACATTAAAACGAGTATGAATAAATGACATGATGTGATGCTTTGGGTAATTCATCCATTGCAGCTATAGTCGGTTGGTGTAACCTATTAATAGGCCATGCAATGGTCTCCTTCAGTGCATCACCCATCAATGATACATCATGACTAGGTCTCCATAAAAAAATCATCAAGTTTCAGAACCATCTCGACCCTCACAGATGCAGCATTTGGTCCCATAGGAATGTTGTTAACCAAATCTTTAGGGTCATTTGACAATAGAATACCATCAGCAATCAATTCTTTACGTTCTTTCCAAATATCAAATATTTGAACTCTTGCCACTGAAGCATCTGTAGCCTAATTAGTCATTGAAATAGATATACTACATTATTAAATGAATCCATATGAAAACAATAGAATTGAAATACATCATATGTAAGTTACCTCTGATCCGACAGTATTAGGAGGTTGTGAGTAGTGGTTGTCATCGTCCAAGATAATCTTATCTATAGGCCATGCAATTTTAACACCTATAGCTTCAGTTAGTGAGAAGATGGCTTGCGTAAGTCTCCATACAGATGCTTCTTTGACTACAACAGACTTCACAAGTATAGCGGCTGCAGTAGGGCCTACAGGAATGCGATCAATCTTGTATGATGGTTCAATAGAGCAAAACTCTCCTTCCCCAACAACAATATCCGTATTTGTATACCAATCCAGTGGTTGGCATCTAATTCCGCTTTTGCTCACATCACTACCTTCAGACTTATTAACATCATTACTCTCAAAATAAAACCAAACTTTTCATCAACCAAATATCATTACTCTCATTTAACATGAACAAAAAACATGAGGTTTCAGAAGTTACCTTTTTGGCAGCTAACTCAGTGACCACAGTTTGCAATTCCTCAATCTTACTAACCAGTTGTGCTTGACTAGCTTTAAGCTTCTGCACATGTGTATCTCGAGCCTGCAAGAATGCTAAATTGGTAGCTGTAGCCCTCTTCTTAACCCTCTAAGTCTTCCCGGTCTATCTTTTCCTAATACCTGACTCATTGCATCCTCTCTTACACTATCAGTGGCTGTGGAGTCCATTTCACTACCAGTTTACTTGGTTTTTTCCTAAGATTAATGTATGAACACATATGCATAAGTAACTTTTATATAAAGTGAAGAACAAAAATTTAATAATAATTGAAGTCATTCTTACAATAGTTTCAGCAAGTCTTTCACGGGTCTTCCATCAGCATGTGTGTGTCCTTTAATCCACACCTTGCTTCTTGTAACTCCTGAAGGATCCGAGCTGTTTTTTTTCTACAAGTTCATACACATACTTTGAATTAATATTAAAACAAGCCAATTCAATACATAGACATACATACCATTTCATAAGCTAGGCGATTCATTCCTTTATGGCTAGTTTTGTGACGAATTTGTCCTTTCCTTAGCTGCCTGTAATGCTCACTTTGTTCCTATATGTTCACACTGAGCCAATTAATATAAATAATCTGTAAGAAACGTAACTACAAACTATTCAAACCATATATACAAAATAATAACACCTTAGAAGTACCAAAACTTATGCTTTCACCCAATTGTTCCAAGCTGGTAAAGAGTGAATGTTTCTTGGTTTTAGTTGTTGTAGTTCAACCTTGCTTTTAGTATTGCGAACTTTAAAATCAAGTCAAGATTTTGAAGCTCTCCACAAACAACCCATCTGATAGAGGACTGTATGTTTCTGCAAATATTCTTTTAAATTGAATCTCCCATGAAAAAGAATGCATAACTAAACATGATTTCATCAACTTAATTAGGCATATATTCTTATTCAACAAATAACCTGGATTTCCTCCCACATCGTGTCTGTTTTCCAGTCATCAAGATGCCTCCAATCATCCAGCAGGACTGGCACATGCTCTCTCACGAGAGGACCAAGGAAAGAGGATAGTGTCACTAATCCACGACCAATATGCTCACCTAATGCATTAAATTCCATGTCTACCTTTGCTTCCAGATGTTTTGCCACATTACGCATTCGAGTTGGACCTCTAGTCTTCTTTTTAGAGTTCTCAGACAGTTCTGTTTGTACATTAGAAGAGCTGGGAACATCTTTTGTTGTAGGCGGGTTCATTTCATCTACTTGTGTTGGATCTACTTCTACTTCTTGTTCAGATCCACCTTGAGGAACAGTATTAGACATCTCCTTTTCCACTACAACCTCTGGTTTCTGCTTCTTGTTTTTCTGAGACTGTTTTATTTGTACATCAGAAGAGCTGGGAATGCCTTTTGTGGCAGGCGGGTTCATTTCATCCACTTGTGTTTGATCTGATTCAACTTCTTGTTCAGATCCACCTTGAGGAACAGTATCAGACGTCTCCTTTACCACTACAACCATTGGTTTTTGCTTCTTGTTTTTCTTCTATTTCACTAAAACCTCTGGAGTCACATCAAGGCCTCTTTGGCGCTTACTACGACGTATTTGTTTCATACAACTGGTACTCATCATCTATGATTACCTGAAATTACCTGCAACACAATTAAACTTGTCATTTTACAGTATTAATCATCTACCAAAACACCTTCACAATCATCCCTAACATAAAAACTTTCGTCATCAGATGATTGGTATCCTAAGTCTTCTATTGGCTGAACTGTTAATGGTGTAGATACAAGCTCCTATACGGTCTCTAATTCATGATACCCTCTAGGTGGCGCTCGCATAACAACATACCAAGGTGAATTGTCATCTTCTCTAGAATAAAAAACTTGCTTAGCTTGTGACGGCATAATGAAAGGATCATTTATAAATGTTGTTTGACTCATATGGAGAGTCACAAGCATGAAACCATCCTCCTCTTTCACTCCATTCCCTTTGTTAGCCCATATACACTTAAAAAAGGAATCTGGAAAATGTGATAATCGAACAATATGATTTCTTTTATCACTCCGTCGAATGTCACTATATCTGCCTTTTTCTACTGTTTTGGCACTTGCTTTACACATAGAAAATGCTTCATACATTACTCCACTGTTCTGAGTCTTCCTTTTAACATCGTCGGTAAGGTATCGGTGTCCATTAACTATGAATCCCTTGTAAGACTGAGCAACATGTCTTGGTCCAAAAGCAAGCCATCGCAGCCTAGTAGAATGATCCTTCGAGTTAGTTGGTATCTAAAAAGAAACATGGTGACAAAAGAGATTATCATATATTATAAACGTATAACTTACATACAAATAGATACATTAATGAAATACTTTGAACCTTCTCTTTGATCCACTGCGAGAATCTTTCTCTATCATATTTCGACAATATTGTTTCATTTTTTGCACATCTAACCCCCGTAGCTTGTAGTTGTTGCATATGCATACTAATGCACAAAGAAATATAGAGTGTAAAATATTTGTAGTACAAGTTTAAAAACAATACAACTATGTTAGCTTTGTACTTACTCAATGTGTGGCTCTATTACAGTTGTATTCATTAGAATATACCGATGAGCTATTCTAGTTCCTTATCACTCAGTGTAACTTCAGTAGCCTTATGCAGTGGTCGACCTTCAAGTATATGTTGATCAGGCTCAGTATCTTCATTGCGATTAATTGCTACTTGTACTGGCAAAGATTTTTGTAGAAAATTAACACAAAATGCAACGCATTCACCGGCTAAGTATCCCTCAGCCATACACGCCTCTGGCCTTGCAAAATTTTTGACATATGACTTAAGTGTCTTCATGTACCTATATATAAATAAAGTTGCTTATTGTTAATAAGAGATAATACATAATGACGAAGTATATCAGTATATGTATATATAGCTAAAATGTACCTCTCAAAAGGATACATCCATCTGAAGTGTACAGGGCCACCTAATCGTGCTTCGCTTACTAGATGTAATGGAAGGTGAAACATAATATCAAATAGAGATGGTGGAAAGAATCTCTCGAACTGGCACATTGTTTCCACAACCTCTATACAACTCTCAAGCTTGTAGAGTGAACTTCTCATTCTTAAACGAGTCAAATACTTCTTTATGTTCATTCCAAAAATCATGCAAGTCATCTATTAAAGGTTGCAGATAAATATCAATGTTGTTCCTAGGGGCTGTAGGTCCACCCATCAACATTGTCAACATGATATTATCTGCTTTGAAACCTCTGTTGGAGACATGTTGTAATTAACTAATAGAACCGGCCATGTGCTATGCTTAGTATTCTGAATAGAAAAGGGTTCATCCCATCAGTTGCCAATCCTAGTCTAAGGTTTCTCCCTTCTGCAGCAAAGTCTGGGTACTTTTCATTTATCTGAGCCCATCTCAACAATTCCACTGGATGCCTCATAGTACCATCAACACTAGCATTGTTGATGTGCCACCTGAAATCTTCGGCTAACCTTTTAGATCTAAAAATCCTCCGAAATCTGTCTTTTATAGGAAAATACCCAAGGACCTTTGATGGGATCCCTTTCTTCTCCTCGCCACAGTGCTTATCAATTTCTTATCTTGATTCAGAACATCTTGGACACCTAACCAAATCCTCATACTGCTTCTGGTATAGAATGCGGTCATTTTTGCAAGCGTGAATCATCTCATATCTGAAACCAAATATCTTTTAAAACTTCTTTAACTCATCTGTAGACTTAGGCAACAAATTGTCTCCAGGTAGCATGTCATGAAATAGTGTAAGCAGCTGATCAAAGTACTTCTCTGACATACCACTCTTTACCTTGATCTGATAAAGACCCATAATTGCAGTCACCTTAGTATAGTTCACACACGTGGAGTAAAATGGAGTTTCTCCATCTGCTAGCTTCTTTCTAAACTTAGTTTCCGATTCACTATAAGTATTCTCGGATTGATCTACATTCTGCTGCTGTGTTTGATTGCTTTCACTCCCTATAAATGTTGTGCTAATCGACTCATAAGCCTCATACTCTGATGTATAAACTTTCATTGTTGTCTCACTTATATCTCCATGCTTATTCCAACATTTGCTTAACTTGTACTTCTCATCCATTCCTCTAATAACTAAATGTTCCAAGACTGTATGAGTTGACTGATAGCAAACATTCCGGCAGTCAACACATGGACAAAACTTATCTGCTGGCTGACCTAACTGTCTAATTGAATCAACCACAAACTTAGTTGCCCCTTGCTCATACTCAACGCTATTCCTATACGTTCATTTAACAATAAAGTGGTCAGTGAAAATGCTAATCAATATAGAACATGAAAACAGTAGAGATGTATATTCACAGTTAAGTCATTACCTTGGTAACCAGACCCAAGTTTTATCCATTCAACAACCACTCCAAGCAATTGAGCATACAAGTAGTGAGAAGATACAAGGATGTTAAACACAATACCAAATCAGAATGCTATTTTAACAAGAACCTAGTTTGAGTGAGGTACCTTATAGATTTTCTTCTCTTTTTGATATCGAGTTCCTTCTCTTTTCCTTGCACTACACAATAATATAGAAAAGTATAAATAAGCTGATATCTTACCATCATTAAAATCATCATCAAACTCAATATCTATTCTCATCTAAACTCATCATCATTAGCATTATAAGTACTAATCTGTAGATTGATTCCTCTTGACCTTAATTTTCTCATTACCATCAAAGATCCATCAATCTCTTTCGAATCCAAAAAAGTGTTTATCAAAAAATCAAACACAAATGGTGCAGACTTACTTCAATTGTAACTCTTAATCAGCAAACGGAATACTCTTAGTTAACTACACAAAAGAAAAAACAAATATATATTAGCTGAAAACCATAGAAAGGTTTACCAAAATACAGAAACATTCAAGATTCAAGGCATACATAAAAAATCATAAATCAAATCGACATGCACTAACTCTAGATTAGTACAAAATAAACCTAGAGTTATGGTTCTACCAACATAAACGGAAAAAGGAAAAAAAAATTGAAGATATCTATCACCTTCGTGGCTTGGAATGGCTACAATGGTGTTAACGAAGAACTGACTAATGACATGGCTTAGACAGAGAGGTTGCAAGATTCAAATGCATGAAAGAGATATCAAAAAATTGAGTCACAGGAAGATGATTTTGTGCTAGACCGTCTGGATTTGAAATCGATATTGTGATTTAGGGTTCGAGATTCTGATTTGAAGATCGAAAATTCTGAAAGAGAGAATACAGATGCGAAAATGATAAAAGATTTACGAACGATTTGTGCCGAAGAGAGAAAAGAGAGAAAAGAGTTTGGAAAATCGAAGAGAGAAATTGAAGAATAGAGAAAGAGGGAAGAACAAAAATTTTAGGGCCTGAATCTTTTACAGCCTATAACTTAAGATAACATTTGTGTTTAGAAATCTGCTATTGAATATTACATATCAAATTAAGAAAAATTTAAGACACAAGTTATAAGTATAATATGCATTTTCGAAAATCCAACCGCTATATTAAACTTTATGTTACAACAACCATAGCATAAAAACGAAAACTGCTATAATCTTGTGCTATAAATACCTCATATTCTTGTAGTGATCTACCTAACCATCAACCCATCAAAAGATTACTCACACAAAGGAAACACAAAACCCAAATAGAAACAAAAAAACAAAGCATGATGAAAAGAGATTAAGAAGAGAAGAAGAGAAATCAATGGATTGATCAATGGATCTAAAGATCCAACAAAGGTCTCAGACTTGTCTCTAAAACTCTCCACAACCTCTCAAATGGCTAAAAATTAGATTTTAAGAGTTTAAAAACGAAACTGGGCCGACATGAGGATTATGTTGAAACAGATTATTGAATGCCAAGAAAAGGGGCTGCAAAAGCTGAATGAATGGTTGGACAAGATTGAACGCAAAGAAGAAGCAAAGAAGAAGGAAATCATTCAAAGAAATTTTTTTGTTGAGGTTGTTGCTGAGAATCCGAAGTGGTTTGATGTTGTTGCTAGTGTTACAGCGAGAAACTCCATGGACGATAAAGGTAAGAATGAAGAGAATATAGCTCTTAAGTCTAGTGCACACATTGAGAAAGGTGCTAATGAGAAGAAGAACACACCTAGAGGAGTTGAGGAATATAAGACCAAGGCTATTAAATCTTCTCCTTATGTACCACTACTTCCATTTCCGAGATGCTTCCTCACAAAAGCATAAAAGAATGTGCTCTCTAAATTCAAGGGAAATATGTGTAAGATTAATGTGCCTATGCCTAGTATGGAGAATTTGAATATGGTTCCAGCTCAAGTAAGATTCATGAGAGCGGTTTTGGAGAACTAAGAGAAGGCTGAGGAGCTATTGGCAAGCAATAGAGAGCTTGACCTAAAACTACTTGAATCCAAAGTGCTACCTAAAGAAAGGGATAAAGGAACATTTGTGGTCCCTTGCACCCTTGGGGAATTGAGTTTTGATGATGCTCTAAACTAAACAATAAACGACTTATAAGTGGACAGTCATAAGTGGTACGAAAACTTTGTGTGTGTTGTTGCTTGTTGGTGATAATAGGAAGGAGCAAGAATTTTGGACCTTAGGCGAAGGATTGAGTTTCCAGTTACAAAATCACTTTGTGCAAGAGTGATATCACAGGTTTTAACCCTATAGGAATACTGCAAGTGCACAGTAAATCGAAATAGTATTCTAGGGGTCAAATCCACGAGAACCAAGTAGTTACACTATCAGCCTTCTAAACCAAATTAGAGCTAAGATAAATCAAACAAAGATGGTGATTATGATATAACAAAACTAAAAAATAAACGAATTAAACTTCACTAAGTAAAGACATCAAGCTTAGGGAATTCATTAAAAATAAAGAATCTAAATCAGGACATTATTGAGGGCACAAATTAAAAATCATTCTCGAACTCAGAAAACTAATTTATAGCAAACTCACTGTTATGGCGTCGACTACTTTGCCCTAGCAACCTAGAAAGCTAAACTATCTTTTTTATTCTAAAGATCTAGACATGCATTAACAAGTTAGTCTGATATGCTCACAGTTAGCCTTAACATCGGCTTTTGTTGGATAAGGACTAATTGCTCATCTAAGCTCTTTTATGCATCTAACAAGCTGTTTTGGTAAGCTGAACAACCTAAGAACATAGATTAGATGGCCAGTCTAATCTAGGCTTTAAGAACAACTTTAGATAAAGAATTCTAAAGATAAATACCTTATTTGCTCTAATTCATTGATTCCCTAAATCCCTAGCAAACTCTAAACTTGATTGGAGAACTACTCAAGTATGGTAACAAACAAAGCAGAATTGAATAACATAATGAAATACTGAATTAAAAAGATAAGGAGTTTTAAATTATTCTACAAATTGTAGAACACAATCAAAATCTCCTTGCTAAAAGTTCTAGATCAGAAATAAAAGTTACTATTGGAAGAATGATAACAATGTGCCTAATATATGGAAAAACCTAGTTTAAATAATCTCAAAGTCGTTCTAGTTTAATTTAAGTTAACCAGACAAGATAAATGGAAATCTGGTCTTTTCGCAAGAACGGTCTAAATCGATCGATCCAGGTGTACATCGATCGATCCTGAAGATTCATGGTGACATCTTTGACTTGAGATTGATCGGTCTCAAAAACAATGGTTGTTCTCTAGTTTGTACGCAAACTTATATGTGAATATGGACCGATTGGTCTAGAGGGCGATCGGTCGGTGCAGGTGTTAGAGCGAACAGTGATGGAAGGTTGGTCGATCTTATCACTTCAAAGAAGCTCATCCCATCTTTTATCAGCCCATGCAGTTCTTGCATACTACTTCTAGTGTATAGTACTTTGAAAGGTTAGGAGAGGAGTGATAACAAAGTTTTTGAGCCTAGATGATCAAATCATTGAAGCATAGGGTAAGTAATGGGATTGTCGAACCAATACTCAGTAGTTACTTGTAATCAACTTATCTACTACTAGTTCCTAGTCCAGGCAACCTATCAATCTGTCACAAAGATAGGCTATGTTTTCTAGTGAACTTGCAATCTAGCCAATAGGACAAAATAACCTACAGGACAAAATAAAAACATAATTCAAACACACAAAAACATAGAAATGATCAATAAACAAAGAAGATGATAGAAATAAGTGAATCCAAGGTAAAAAGCATGAATCTAGAGGATAGGAGGTGTTTGATCGGCGGTAAA
>OVBA01005520.1:0-19685 GCA_900406435.1 Lepidium aucheri
CTTTGCTATGAATCTTAAACACATTGTACAATGATCCAAGAAAATTTAGCTTCAATGGTATAACAAAATTTAAGGAAGCAAGTGAATTGGATATTCTCAAAGTAATGGGTTCTTTGAAATTCCGAAACCACCAAGTCCATCCGATTAGACAACGAATATCATGAAATGGGTACTTCATCTCCATCGAACCCTCTGCAAAAACAATATTTGAGAAATTTGTTAAAATGAAAATTGTTTTCAAAATCGAATCAAAATAGGTCAAAGAAATTCAGTCAACGATAAATTGATGTACCTAAAAATTATTCCAATCAAACAACAACATTTTCACCAATTAGGATTTCACATCCTAAATATTATGTGTTTCGTATACTTCATTTCAGTACCAACATGAGGTACTAAACTTTGTGTTTGTGTTTGCGTAATTGCTCTGAAATGAAGATACAATGCAAAGAAAATTGGTCTGAAATGAAAGACACGACAATGCAGCAAAAATACAAAAGGAGAAAAAGAAGAGATAACTCACACAATGATCGTGGGGCAAAAAGTATTAGAGAACGTGGTATACATAGATCGTGGACTTATATGACCAGTATTGTAAGTTTTTAAAACTAAAAGGTTATTTATGCAAAAAAAAATTACAGAATATAATACACAGATTTTAATATTCAATATATAATCCATTAATTGCTATTAAGAACTCAATAATGTTACTTTCAAAAGTTTGATTTTAATTTGCAGGAACTAATGAATAATATTACAAAAGAAGGCATTATTTGTAATAAATATGAGAAGAAGCAGATTAATATTCGACATTCATATGTTGTTGTAACTGATATGTATTTAAGGTTGTTCAAAAGCTTATTGTTCAACATTAATTCTATGGAATTTAACGTGACAGTTGTTGATTTGTGGTGTTTTTATTAAAATATATTTTTATGGGGCTTTTATTAATTGTTAACTATTAGAAGGGTTTTAGGAAAATAAGACCTCCGCTTTAATAGAAATAGATACTCGTAAGGGATTTTAATTTTTCCACAAAGATTAAAAAACATATTAATTGTTTCTTACTAATTGATTTAATATTTAATTTAATTGTAATCAAGTTTGATCGTTGTTTACACATACTTTTAAACATGATGTAAACAACAATCAAACTTGATTACAATCGTTGTTTACATCATGTTTAAAAAGTATGTTGTTGGTACATGGCCCAATCACTCCTAAATTTCGCTCAGGCCCATTTGCGGGCAACTTCCCGGCTCATATAACCCGGCCCACTATGACTGAAGATGGATAATCCAAGTAGATAAGAAGAGCTCGAACTTCAGTTAAGTAATGCACCGAACTCCGAGGATTACGCCGGAAGAAGAGGAAACGGGTGGCCGAAGTCAAATTGAGAAATAAGCGGAGAAGGAGTGGAAAGTAGTTGGAACCTAGGTCTATAAATAGAGAGTTAGGATAAGAGGAACAACATGCAATTGAAATCAGAGAGAAATCATAATCGAAATCTTGTATTTTGAAGAAATCAATAAAATCATTGTTCCTTTTTTCTTTAGTTTGTTAAATCTTTGATATACTTAATTTTCATTTGTTTTAGCCCTTAGTTGAAATCGATCTCTAGCATCAACAAATTGGCGCCCACCGTGGGGCCGAAGCGTAGATCTGAGAGAATCCAAGCTAGAAGAGAAATGGAACCTTCTCACGCAATGAAGCGAATGACGAATGATGAGGAAATATCCACGTCGCAAGTTCCACCTCTGTTAATCTCCAGAATGCCTTCAAGGCCGGCCGCACAAAGCATTGCGGCCCAGCGCGGACAAGCTATAGATGATTTAAAGTGATTAATGGCCGACTTTGTCGAGCAAAACAATCAACAAACGACACAGATTCTAGCAAGTCTAGATCTCCAAGAGCAACAATTTGATGAGTTACGAGCATCAATCCCGCAATTAGCACCAAACGTCGGAAATCAAGTTCAAGGGAATATAGTTGTGAATGTTAACCAACATAACAAGAATAACAATCAAGTGAACGAGGATGAAATTCTGCCTCCTTTAAATGTCAATACAAAAAATAGTGATATGTTCAAAAGAGAAATACAAGAGATGTGTGCAATAATCGCAAATCAGCGAACTGAGCATGCTCAGATGAGATCACAGATCCACCGCGCGACAACCGCCGCACCCGATATTCAGCGCGTAATAGAATTAACGCGGTAGACACCATTTACAAATCGAATAATAAGCACAATCGTCAGAGACGTTGGAAAGATTAAGATACCAACGTTTGAAGGGAATGCAGACCCAGTCGCTCACCTAAAAATATTCTGCTTAGCAGCAATGAAAGCGCATTTCAACGATAAGGAGCGAGATATTGGTTTGTGTCCATTATTCTCCGAGAACCTCGCTGGGTCAGCTCTCGGTTAGTTCTCGTCATTAAAACCGAATACGATAGATAATTTCGAGCAATTGGCTGAAGGGTTCCTCAAACATTTTTTGATGTTTATTCAGAAAAGAACCTCAGCAGATAATTTATTTGCAACAGTGCAGCAGCGGAACCACTTCGGGATTACCTAAATCGATTCAAGGAAGCAAGAGCATTAAGCAATAGTATAACGGACGAAGTGGCTATCTGTGCACTAAAAATGGGTCTATGGCCAAAATCGAGCTTCCGAGCTGAAATGTTCCTTCGACCTTTTGATAGCCTGGATGATGCTCTTCATCGAGCTACCAATATTATTGAATGGAAAGAAACGAATAGGTTAGAGCTTGATAAGAAAGGAAGAAAAGAAGACGGTCATGAGGATCATCGACGGAACAACAAGAAATCATTTAGAGAAGCTGGCAAGAGCAGGGAAAGCATTTGTACGCAGTTGGAAGCTCGTACAAAAGAGATAAATGAGAATATGATCCATCAAAGTTCTGTGATTATCACCAAGCTAAAGGGCATTCCATGGACGATTGTACGGTAGTTCAACATCTAAAACAGAATAACCAGTGGAAGGATGGAATGTGAAAGTAGAGATCTGAGTCCAGAGAGGATCACAATTCAACAAAGAGAAAGCGAGGAAATAATAGCGAGCAACGTGAGTACCAAGAAGTAGAAGTTGAAAACCCGAAACAACAAGCAAAGAGAATCGACTTCATTATGGGCGGATCCTACCTCGTTTCAAATTCTATAAATTCAATTAAAGCCTATCAACGAAAAGTGGAAACAAATTCCTAGCTTGGATCGAGCTCTCTTTATCAGGATGTTGTAATCACGTTCAGTGAAAGTGAAACCTCGCACCTCGACAAACCGTATGATGACGCAATCGTAATCGCTCTGGAAGTTGCGAGTTTCAAGCTATCAAGGATAATGATTGACATTGGAAGCTTGGTAGACCTACTCTTTTATGATGCCTATAAGCGAATGAATTTTGAGGATTCGGAAATGAACCGCGATAAAACCCCACTTACAAGTTTTGACAGAAACACAATACTCTCATTAGGAACCACAACATTACCCGTAGTAACTCATGATATCCGTAAACTCGTGAAGTTTGTGGTCGTAGACAAACCTGCTCCTTTTAACGCAATACTCGGACGACCTTGGCTATATAGTATGAGGGATGTAGCCTCAACTTATCATCAATGCGTAAAGTTTCCGATCAACAATGGAATTGGGGTCATTCGAGCAAGCCAATCTGCATCAAGGGGATGTTACAAAACGTCATTCGAGAAGCTTTGAAACGAAATTTTATAGCAATTAGAGAAGAAAAGCATCAATGCTACAGCCAGACCCCGACTAGCATCTCTAGAAAGCATAGCAATCGACATAAGGTTCCCTGATCGGAAAGTAAGAATCGGAGTCGACCTCGAGCCAGATATCAAAACCAAGCTAATTTATTTCTTAAAAGAAAACAAAAAAACTTTTGCATGGGAACCATACGATATGGTGGGAATAAATATCAAGATCACTTCGCATGAACTAAAAGTTGACCCAGCGTATAAACCAGTCAAACAAAAGCGAAGAAAGCTCGGCCTAGAAAAAGCAGCCGCAGTAAAAGAAGAAGTCCAACGATTACTGAAAAATGGATCGATCAGAGAGGTTAATTATCTTGACTGGCTAGCCAATCCGGTAGTAGTGATGAAGAAAACTGGCACTTGGAGAATGTGTCTTGACTTCACAAATTTAAACGAGGCCTGTCCAAAGGATAGTTATCTTCTACCTCATATAAACCGAATCGTGGAAGCAACCGTAGGGCATAAGTTAATGTTGTTTATGGATGCCTTTTCGGGGTACAACCAGATATTCATGCACCCCGATGACCAAGAGAAAACTTCTTTCATAGCAGACCAAGGAATCTATTGCTATAAAGTGATGCCTTTCAGACTAAAAACGCAGGAGCCACTTACCAATGATTGGTAAACAAAATGTTCTCCAAACAAATAGGAAAGACCATGGAAGTTTATATCGACAATGTGCTCATAAAAAGCATGGTTTCAAAAGATCATGTTAAGCAGCTCCGAAGATGCTTAGAAACCTTAAACGAATATAACATGAAGCTTAATCCAACGAAGTACTCTTTTGGAGTCACCTCGGGAGAATTCCTCGGGTACCTCGTCACAGAAAGAGGTATTGAAGCAAACCCTAAGCAAATCGACGCTTTGTTAAGCCTCACAACGCCAAGGACACCAAAAGACGTTCAGCGTTTAACCGGAAGAATTGCGGCACTAAACAGGTTCATCTCAAGGTAGACGGACCAGTGCCTGTCTTTCTACAAATTGTTAAAGGGGAAGCAAGTAAAAGGAAAATTGTAGTTCAAATGGAACAAAGAGTGTCAAAATGCGCTCTGCAAGCTAAAAAGGTACCTCACCGAACCTCCAATTCTAGCTAAGCCAGTGGCTGGAGAACCGTTGTACTTGTACATTGCGGTCTCAGATTCAGCCGTCGGGTGGCGTGATTGTTCGAGCTCAAAGAATCGAGCAGAAACCAATTTATTATGTAAATGCGATGCTTGTGGGAGCATAAATAAGATACCCAATAAAAGAAAATTTAGCATTAGCAATCGTAACATCGGCAAGGAAGCTCAGGCCTTACTTTCAATCTCATCCAATAATAGTGATGACTTCGCAGCCCCTTAGAACAATCCTGCACAACCCCAACAAATCAGGAAGACTAGTGAAATGGGCTATTGAACTTAGTGAATACGACATTGAGTATCAAATTCGGATAAGTATAAAGTCTCAGGTTTTGGCTGACTTCGTTGTGGAGTTAGCTCTAAACAGCGAGGTCGAAATAGCCCCAAGCAAAAGATGGGAATTGCACGTTGATAGGGCATCATCAAAGCAAGGAGCAGGAATCGGTATACGATTGGTATCCCCAGTCGGTGAAATTATCAAGCAATCTTTCTGACTGTGCTTTGACGCGAACAATGTTGCAGAATATGAAGCACTGATAGTCGGGTTAAGATTAGCAATGAGCCTCGGAATAAAGGAATTGACGGCTTACACATATTCGTAGCTTATTTCAAGTCAGATAAAAGGAGAGTACGAAGCAAAAGATCAAAAGATGAACACATACAAGGAACTAGCAAACGAAGTAATAAAGCATTTTGACGCCTTCGAGCTCAATAAAATTCCAAGAGAAAACAACACTGCAGCTGACGCCCTGGCAGCATTAGCCGCAACTTCTAATTCAGAAACCAAAAGAATAATACCCGTCGAACATATTAAAAGACCGAGTATTAATCAGAAGAAGATAATGGTAATCGATCACACCTCGAGTAGCAAAAATAGTGCGGTCGATGGAAGCGAGCTCATTTCCATCATGGAAGATTGCCGTGACCCAATCGATTGCTATATACAGAATGGAGAGCTGCCCCAAGATAAGTGGGAAGCTCGGAAGGTAAAATAGTAAAGCGCGAGGTACACAATCATAAATAACCAGCTATATAAGAGAAGTGTATCTGGCCCCTATCTGAAATGCGTGAATAAGGAAGAAGCAACTGAAATTCTAAGCCAAATGCATGAAAAAAGTTGTGGTAATCATGCAGCAGGACGAACATTAGTAATTCAAATAAAGAGGCAAGGAAACTTTTGGCCAACAATCATCTCCGACTGCGAGAGACATTCTCGAGATGCCAAAATGTCAAAGACACGTGCCAATGATTAATCAACCAGGAGAACTTTTCAGTTTGATGATAATCATGTACCTATTTATGAAATGGTCAATGGATGTGGTAGGACCGCTGGAACCATCGGGACTCCGGCGAGTTCAATTCCTTCTGGTATTAATAGACAACTTCTCTAAATGGGTGGAAGCAGAGGCGTATACAAATATAACTGGAGCCCAAGTGACAGAGTTTCTATGGCAGAACATCGTGTGACAGCATGGGCTCCCAAGTGAGATCACAACTGATAACGGAACGAACTTAACTTCGAAACCTGTTACATAATTCTGTGAAAAATGGAAAGTAAAGTTGACAACATCAACGCCGTGTTACCCTCAGGGGAATGGACAAGCTGAGGCAACAAATAAAATGATTTTTGGTATACTTAAGAAGCGCCTTGAGTCGAAAAATTCAGGTTGGTACTCCAAGCTTAATGGTGTACTTTGGGCATATCGAACGTCACCAAGAGAAGCTACCGGAGAAACCTCTTTCTCATTATTGTACGGAGTGGAGACCGTTGTGCCAGCTGAAACCTCAGTTCCAAGTTTAAGAAGAACTTAGGCCCCTGAAGCAAAGCGTGAGAACAATAAAATGCTAGAACACGTGGTCGATCTGATAGAAGAGAAGAGAGATCAAGCTAACATAAAGATGCAAAATTACAGAAACGTCATCTCAAGGTTCTATAACTCCAAAGTCAACTTGAGAAGACAGAGCTCAGGTGACCTAGTACTAAGGAAAGTATTCGAGAATACTTGCAAACTAAACGCAGGAAAGTTAGGAGCCAATTGGGAAGGTCCTTACCTAGTAGAAAATAAAGTCAGACCCAGGGTATATAAGATAAAAAATGTTAACTCCGGAAAAGTAGAGCAAAGGCTATGGAATGTGATGAATTTTAAAAATTTTAATCTCTAAAAGAAGAGCAGAAAATAAGATGAACTACGTAAGGCTTGATCCTCTTGACGACGTACGTAAGTAGCTTGCTTAGTCAAGCGCAGTCCAAAAAAAAAGGTTAGAATGTAAATTAACGACATTCAAGTTAACGCGTAAAGGAACTAACCACTACTTGAACAAGTCAAAAAGCACTGTAAACTAAAAATTAAGTAAAAAGTGAAATGATCATACCTAATTTGAATGAACTTGAAACAGGGAAATTAATTAACAACAAATACAAACAAAGTTGAAACGACTACAAAAAGGGGACTAAAACCCAATATGCCAATAACACTGAAAGGAAATTACCAACATAAATAAAGTTAAGAGTTGGAGAAATGTTAAACAAAAAAAACAACAAAAAACAAGGCATAATGAGTTTATGCTCCTTCCTCTAGTCGTAGTCGGAAACCTCCTCATACTCAGCTTTTCCATCCTTCCTTAGCTTGATGTATTTTGCTGTCTCCTTCTCGAGGTCCAAAATGTTACTCCGAATCCTCGCTAGGAAAGCTAAGTTGCCAAGCGCCTCGCGGGTTTTCAGCTCGCCTTCAACAGCTTTCTTCTTTTTACTCCATTTCTCAGCCAAAGCAATTTTGGCTTGTTGCAAAGAGGAGGCAACAACAGACGTTTCAAACTTCAGGGCATCCAACTCTGAAGATAACTCCTCAATAGTGGTTTGAGAAGCCTCCAACTTCTTCTGCATCTTAACCCGTGCCTTAACCTCTTAATCAAACCTCCACTGCAAATCACGGTTGAGCATTTTAGCTGATTCTGCTCGAAGTTGAGCTTCGGAATTTAGTCCTTCAAGACGCTCACGCTCTTTTTCCTCTTTGTGAAGCGCATCCTCATGACCTTCAAACTTAGCTTCAAGTCTCTAGTTAAATCAGCGGCCCACTCTTTTGTGCGCCTCTCAACGGAATCGATATACTTATTCCGTATCACGACTCCCTAAGCACAGCAAAAATAAAATAATTGAGAAAGGGCGATTATAAACGAGCAAAGAAGGCAACTATTAAACGTACCTTAACTTCGGCGTCCTCCATAGCCTTTTACTCCAGGCTAAAGATCATCTTTTCAACCGGAGTAATGCACATCTCCGGAATCCTAAACTTCAAAAGGACAGCGCGAGGATCTTGAGCTGGCTGACCGTGGGTTCTAGCAGCTCCCGTTGTTGAGGTACCAGCACTTGGAAACAAGGGCTCGTTCCCGTCCTCCGTCACCACACGTGAAGTCACTGTGGTCGTCTCTGCAGCATTAAACGGAGGAGGGAGAGGGGCCAAAACCTGAGTAGAGGCTATAGATGGAGTCGCCAAGGACACCGTCACCTCGAAAGTTGCCACATCACTTGTCTGACCTCCATCAATCTCCATATGCTCAAAGACCCGCCTAGTACTTGTCGAAGGCTCTTCTAAGGCCAGTGTCTCCCTTTCAGCTGGATCTTGAGGAATGATCGCCTCCTCTATTTGGGTGTCTGCCATAATCTCTAGACTCAAACAGGCAGATGTCGGAGGAAGGGCTAGAGGGGCAGAAAGTGTAATTGAATACGAGATTAAGTCCCCCATCGACACTCCGACGGCGAGGTCCCTTGACAAGCGAGCTGGCAGCGATATAGGCATGTTGCTTGGAGCTCGTTTAGTCCATGCTTTTCCTTTCAGTTTTGAGCTAATGCGACCGAACGGAGAAATTCCTGTAACTAAAAATAGAAATAATAAGCTATTGAAAATGACAAAACAGCGCCTTGATAAAGATATCTAAAAAAAAGAGGTAAATGAGGTGAGCTATCTTTACCAACGCAAGGAGACCAGCGAGCAGCGTTAAGTCTCTTCCTTGAAAATGCGGTCCACGCAGCGCCACCCGATCTCAGCAAGGCAGCAAACTTGATGATCTCTAGATTTGTAGGGCAGTTAAAACTTCCTAAAGGTGCAAAAAACGAGGTGTTAAAATAGTTAAAATTACCACGATATTTAACAAAAAATAAGTCGAATCAATATTTGCGACTCTAGGGTGCCTACCGAGCTCGTGTGCCCATGAAATTTGAATACATTCCACAGGAAATTTTCCCACACTCGAAGTGCAGATCTTGAAGAAGAAATACTGGTTCGGCCTCTTTGTGTCTTTGTTCGGAAGGTTGTCCACGACCTTCAGACCTCTCCGGGGTGACAAGTAGTACGTTCCTGACCCTTGGGATTCTTCTTAATGCTCCACAACCATCTAAGGTCCTCCCCGCACATTGGACGCCCGACCTCGACAGCCCGGGTGAATATTACAAGCGCCTTCCTTATGATGGAAGGACACATCTGGGGAAAGCAGAGCCCCACAACATCCAACCATTGCAGTAATTCGACCGGATTCGGAAAACGGAGTCCATACTCCGTAAAGTAAAGGGCGTACGCACAGAGGTATCCCGGCGGCAACACTTCTGGTGACGTCCCCGGCCTTGGAACAAGAGTCGTCAAGTCCTCGGGGAATCTGTACTTCTCTCCGAACTTCGTAAGAAGAGTCTGGGTAAATGCCGATTGAGGGTGAGGGCAAAAATTGTGTTCGCCTTGAGGAGGAGTAGAACAGTAGACCTCCTCCTCCACAAAATGCTCTATGGCATCGATGGGGTCTTCATCGGAGCTCGAAGGAGCCGGATAATCTGGCGACGATATTAATCTTTGCTGGCGTTTTCTCTGCCGTCGTAGGGGTTGTACCGTACCCTCACTAATTATGTCTTCAGACATGGGTCGAGAAATAGAAGACATTTTGCAAAAAGAAATGGCAGAGAATGCGCGGAAAGAGACGGCAGAGAAGAAAATACAAAAATTAAAGAGCAAAGAGAATTTTTAAGTACCTGATTATAGAGGTTAGCAGTGCCACGAGAGAATTCTAGAAACTCTGCTAAAATGAAGAACGGAGAAGATGAGGAGTGGAGACGTGTCCTTAGCACTAAAAGCCCACTCCTCGATAACCACCTCGGTGTGCTGACACAAAGCGATGCGATGCCCGCCACGTGTTCTCATCCAACGGTCCGGAATCGTAAAGAAGCAGAAGCGTCCCATCGTAATAATACCATTCCTCGGGAATGATTAAAGCACGTCTACGCAAATAGACACAGTGCTCTCCACGTGGACAAATCTAACGGTATAGGAAGAGTGTATGTTGAACTCAACGGTCGCGCACTCAAAAGCAACTAGAGCAGCACGCGCCAAATTTGGTGGTCTGTCTTCAAGACATCAAACTAAAAAGCGAATGGGCTCGTTCGGCCCAAGAATAACAAAAGGGAACAAAACCCAATAATTGTAAGCCCATAACGAGTGTTAAAAATCATAAGCCCGTTAGGACTTAAACTACCGGCCTGATCACCCGGTAAGATCAAGAATTCAGAATAGCCCAATAAAAGCAATAATAAATTGGCGCAAAATAAAACTCTAATCAAATTCAAAAGCCCGAGCTACCGTTGTCTTGAAACCAACAGGTAGCCCAGCAAATCACAAAACTAAAATAGCAGAAGAACAGCGACGACTTTGTCATCGTTTTATTACAAAGAAAAATGGTGTTGAAGAAAATAAGAATAATAATGATGGCGAAAGGAGATGAAGATTAATCGATCCGCCGGGCTGCATCAGAATCCATCAAATTCTCTGAACTGCATCCTCCTGAGGTATTGGCACCATTTAAGTCGGAAACAACAGCCATCCCAAGGTCAAGCTCAAGGTGTAGTTGCTTGTCTTTCAAGCGAGCTTCCTCACTGTCAAGGTTCAAGTTACCCCTTCGTATCGGACCAATCAGTTCAAGACGAGCATCGATGTCAGCCACTTTAACCTCGAGCTCTCCCTCTAGACTCCGTTTATCGAGCCAAGCCTTTAGTAGGGCATAACGTTCACGATACTTCACAGTCATTCCTTCGAAGAAGCCTTAACCGATGCTTCAATGGCGGTCTCTTGGGCCTCACGCTCCTGTTGTATTGTCTCTTTGAGCTCGACGACTTTACTGTTTAGAGATGATAACTCAGACTGCAGTTTTTGAATCTCAGCTAAGTTCTTGGCTTCGCGATCCTGAGCAAAACTAAGCATGTTGGTCAATTGGTCGACTGTTTTGCTCGACTCTTTTGGTGCCGAACCCGGGAGCTTAACCTCATAACCACCTACACATTTATTTAATGCCCGGATAGCCTGCAGCAAGCATAAAAATATATGATGAAGAATGAAATCACAAGTACAGGATAATAAGTACACAGAAATCAAGCTTACGTAGCCAAAGGCCTCTAGAGCTTCCGTATAATTGGCCTTTCCAGACATGTCTCTCAGCGCAGGCATGATACATCCTCGAGGTTTAAAATGCCTTAGTACGATGGACATCCCATGCCTATCCTCCAGAATTGGGCAATCTCTGTTGTGCGTAAAGCTCCACAGGAATTTGGGATTAGAGGATGATGATCCATGGCGATACTGATACGCCGAGACTTCGGAGTCAGTATCTCTAGGAACATTAGGTTCACGAGCTTTTTCTTCCTCACGACCATTACTTGACGGGTGAGCCTGTTTCGTAGAAGGTTCCCTTGAACCCGATCCTTTTCCAGCGTTATCGGGCTGATTGGGACCGGGCTGAGGAGGAGGAGGAAGTTCGCACTTGTCACTCGAAGTCGAGCGGTTATAGACCAGAGATCGCAGTCTGGAGTCACCATGATGAGAGGATGAATTCCAACTTTGGAACTTCCCTAAAAATATATACAAAAATAAAAGTCAAAAAAAGGAAAGTAACCTTTTCAAAAAACAAGAGAACGAATTAAGTAATATGAATCAGACGTACTGGGAGATTTAGAGCTGCGAGACCAATCTGCCGCTGACAAACTGTTTTCACCCATGATTCTCCTGATGATCTAGTTGATGAATTTTTGCTTTGAATTGTGCTTAATAATGAGAGAACCGCATGTATATATATATGCAAAGGGAGTATGTAGGGATATTATCATGAGAGGATATTCCACAACAGGAAACTGCGCCGCCAACTAGGGACTTATTTTGAAATTCAAAAGCAGGAATAAAAGGGATATGATAAGTGGATTCCGAGAATATAGCTCCCAGGTTCGGTGTAAACACTGAACCAAACGAGCTGGGGGGGCTATTGTTGGTACATGACCCAATACTCCTAAATTTCGTTCAGGCCCATTTGCGGCCCACTTCTCGGCTCATATAATCCGGCCCACTATGACTGAAGACGGATAATCCAAGTAGATAAGAAGAGCTCGAACTTCAGTTGAGTAAGTCACCGAGCTCCGAGGATTACGCCGGAAGAAGAGGAAACGGGTGGGCGAAGTCAAATTGAGAAATAAGCGGAGAATAAGTGGAAAGTAGCTGGAACCTAGGTCTATAAATAAAGAGCTAGGATATGAGGAACAACAGACAATTGTAATCAGAGAGAAATCATAATCGAAATCTTGTATTTGAAGAAATCAATAAAATCATTCTTCCCTTTTTCTTTAGCTTGTTAAATCTTTGATCTACTTAATTTTCATTTGCTTTAGCCCTTAGTTGAAATCGATCTCTAGCATCAACATATGTGTAAACAACGATTGTAATCAAGTTTGATAATAAAGCTTTATGTTGGAAAAAAAATTAAAAAATATAATTCTGCGTAATATTAAAATCCAAAACATAAATTTCATTAAATTTTGCATGGAACTATGCAAAACAACTTATAAATTAAAACAAAATAAAAATCTTAAAATCCCTTAAATTTTGAAACGGAGGAAGTAGTATATATACGGCTAAACCGTAAACCCTAAGGGCCCATCATGAACCGGATATAAAATACGGTTAAGTCTGATTCGGTTCATTCGATTGATCGGTTAAGTGATTAATTTATATAACCCAAACGCCATTGAGATATATTCTTGTGTAATTTATATAACCCAGACGCCACTGAGATCGGTTAAGTGTATTTGTACTGCATCGTCATTATAAATCTTCAAATTTGATTTCTGTATAAGTGTAAAAACAATTAAAATGTTTCTAGATTTAATTTCTATTTTTATAGCAAATTTGAACTTCCTAAATTATGTCAAAATATCCATAGAAAATTACTAAAATGGAATAGAAAATCCCTTTGTATATCCGTCAGAAACTTTTGACTGAATGGGTCCTACCAGAAACATAATCCAAATTTCTAATGAATATTTTGCTGTGAAAATTTGCATCAGAAAATGTTAAGTTGTAGGGTAATATATTCAAAGTCGGATAAATTGTAGCAAGGATACAACAATCCAAAATACATTCCTGAAAACTGAAACAAGTGTTTACAATTACTATAAGTCTAGTAATGAGAAGTGAGATTACCTTCAATAACCTAAACGAGTGTTACTAAGTAAATGGATTAGAACTTGGAGATATTACGCAGACAGTAACATCTTTGTTCATCCCACAAGGATCAGCAAATAATCTCCCATTTGCTCGCCTCAAATATAACATGAAATCCTCTATCCACAGTCTGAATAACACTTATCACGTTTCTGTCGAGGCCAGGAACAAAAAGCACATTTGTGAACCTCCTCGTTTCTTCCTTGGTCACGATCTTCACATCTCCAATTCCTTCAGCCATGGTTGTATTACCATTCATGAAGCTAACGCTTGCTCGATATGTTCTGTCTAAACTTGTGAAATACTTCACATATGGAGTCATGTGATTTGTTGTTGTGGTGTATAACATCCACATGTCTTCATCAAATGTCACATGACCAATATTGAATGCTAACATTTTAAACTCAGGTAATGCATTCTCTCTGTTGTTACCGTCTTTGGCTAATTGACCTTTACCTCCACGTTTGATGATGAGCTTCCTTGACTTGCTTTTATCTTAAGTGCTTCGAATTTCTGCTGTAACTTGGCCTCTTCGTCAGCATCTTTCAGCCAATCCCAAAGATCTTTGGATGAGGTAGTCTCGAGTGTCTTTCTGAAAACCGAATCTGGAAGAGAAGATTGCAATATCTGGAGCGCTTTTATGTCTTTCAAAACGAGATCTCTCCATTTTGAAACTTCTTCAGGCTGAATCTTCGCCGCAAACTCTGGAATCTTCGACGGATCCGGCGGGACTCTTTTTCGACAACATCCCAAAGTCTTCACCTCAGCAGTGTAGATTTCGTGATTGGAGCCCAGATTTCGTAGTTTAGGTCATCGTAAATAGCGTCTTGTAGAATTGGTTTCGTCTTCGCCGACATCGCTGCGATTGGTAGGGTTTCTTAATAATTCTCTCTGTATATTCTCTTGAAGAAAGCGAAAGGTTTAATTTCTTTAATCCGGACACTTCTAACTTTATATGTATATTGCCAAACCGTAAACCCTAGGGCAAACTTGAACCGGGAAAAAAACGGTTAAGTCTGGTTCGGTATAATTAAATTGATCAGTTATGTGAGTAATTGATATATCTCAGACGCCAGCTTCATACCTCGTTGGTCAAGAGAATTCAAGGATTTTCAAACAAAATCATTCAAAAAATTTCAGTTAAGACTAATGTTAAATGTTTTTCTAATAAAATACATCTATCACATTTTTTTCCTTGCAACAATTTATTCATGTAAATTGACAAAACTACAAACACAAATCAACCGTGATCTCTCTATGGATCCTTGAGTGTGACTCAAAGGTTGAGAAAAAAAAAAAAACTCTGGGATTTATTCTTTTCTGTACACTAAAAGAGCAGAGCAGAGAAGAGAAGCTTGAAGAAATCTATTACTCTACTCTCATCTCTCCAGACAACGTTCCCTCTTCATCTTCCCCATCGAATTCTTGTTCTACACCTTTCACCTGCACAAACCCTTTTCATTAGAATAAAAGACACTAACAAGTTATTGACCCTCCACTCTTTTACTTCAACATTACAGCTTTAACACATACAGATAGATTAGAACTATCCATGTGTAAGAAACTGAAAGGAGGATCACTATTTACCTCGGACACATAATGCATCAGCATGTTTTCGATTCCCGATTTCAGAGTTACAGATGAGCTTGGACAACCGCTACAAGCCCCTTGCATCCTCAGCTTCACTATACCGCTTTCCCTGATTAAACCCACCCAAAGGATTTTACTTCAGAGATGTAAAGAAACAAAACCCGATCTCCTTGATCATTGCTAGAGACTCAACGAGGAAGTAAACTTACGGATCAAACCCACAATACTCAATGTCCCCACCATCATCTTGGACTGCTGGTCTGATGCGAGTTTCTAAGAGTTCCTTGATCATTGCTACGGTTTCAGAGTCATCCTGAATCAAATCCAGTTTTGCCAGTGAGGTAAAAGTTGTTATGATTGCCTTATCTACTTAGAACTGCAGAATATCAAACAATAACTAACAGTGCATCATAGTTATGGGAAATGGGTCTCTCTCATTCATGTTTGTCACACTCGACTACTTCAAGATCCTAACTCATATTCATCAACTCACAAAAGTAACGGGCATATACTCCATTATCAAGTAACTCATGTCTGTATAACATTTAGAGCAAACTATTACCCTCCAACATTCTACATATGTTCCAAAATAATATTCAAGCATGTACCATAAACCAACCTAAAACTATAACCTGAAAAGAATCCATGAGGTTCGAAAAAGCACAATCTAAACCAAACTAACTATAGGGAAAAGGAGCAAGCTATCAGGGCAATGTTGCGGAAGGGATTTACCTCGCTAATGGCAGTATCCTTGGCAGCAGCAGCTTGGGAGTCCAGAAACAAAGCCTGGCCAGAAGAATAAAAATCCATAACTGCTGCAAATATTTCAGGCTTGAGTATATCCCATGATACATCATCGGACTTTGTTACAGTGACAAAATCGGACCCAAAGAAAACGCGAACTACACCTGAAAAATCAAAGAAGGAGATCATAATATTAGCATAATAAAGCCTTTCGATTTATTAGACAAACCAGCAGATAACATAATAATACCATCAATGGAGTAAATGGCCTTGGCTAATGGTGAACCTAGAGCTGAACGAACATTAGGGAAATCAGCGCTTCCAACCTCCATGACTGGTTTTCCAGGATAAAACATCAGAGAAGAAGGATTTGGTGTCGATTGTGTTTGGATAAACATCGTCCTCCTCTGCCCTGCTCATATAACCACGAGTTCAGCTAGTTAGACCCTTAAACCCGCCATGATTTTCGAATTCATTCGTTTCAAAGACTTGATAGATAAAGATACTTCTAACCTCAATCTGAAACAATCTAATTTCGGAACGTAGAAGATCCGTACCTCCGAGGGAAGTCCATTTCTGAGAAAGTGATGAAGACCTTGAAGAAATAAGAGCAGAGTCCATGGCCTGAGAATCAAATAAATTGGCTGCAGAGGTATAAAGCGAGCGACGAGATTGCACAACGATCTTGCGACCTCCGAGTCGCGAAATTGTAGTCGCAAGCTTCACGATTTCTTTCATTTCAAAGGACCTTGAACAAATATGAGCAGAGCTCGTGGCCCGAGAATCAAATAAACTGGGTGCAGAGATATAAAGCGAGCGACGAGATAGCAGAAGGGAGGAAGATGTAGAAGAAAACGTACTTCGTCGAGAAACGATCTCGCGACCTCCGAGTCGCGAAAGAGTAGTTACAAGCTTCACAACCCCTTTAATTTCAAATAAACCGAAAACAAGAAGCAATAGCTCGAAAATTTAGGGTTTCGTCCCGATCGCAAAACGAACCAGTAAAAAACAATAAAGAGACAGAGAAGCTTGCGACGTCGTTGTTGGGATGACTTGTTTTGTCGGAGAGATTCCTGATGACGGCCGTTAGCGTATATACACTGTAATTATACGCGTTATATTGATTTTTTTTTTTTAACTAGATAATGTCCCGTCCGGTTGCACGAGATTATATTTCCGTAAAATTTTTGTTGTATATGGTTATTTGAATTTACTTTTAATTTGTATTTTTTTGAGAAAGAATATATGAATTGGTTTTGAATTAATAGATGTATTCATTTAATATATCTTTCTCTTATAACTTTTATGTGTTGTGATGTATATTTGGCATGCTATATTAATCTATATTATATATAATTATTACTTGGGTATTATTTTTTACTTTTAATATATATTAATATTAATAAATAATCGACGTTAGTTTTAGGTATGCAATTTTTTACACATTAATATGTAGTTTGCATAGTTAACAGTTTTTAAAATATATATAACGTATTTTTGCTCTATGATTAATTATATATACACTTATAATTAATATTTGATTTGAACTTCAAATATAGATTTTATATATGTTCCAATTAAGTGTTGTATATTTTATATAATATGTGATTTTTATATATTATATAAATGATAATAGAATTTAATAAATCAAAAACAAAAAATTCATTAAGTTAATATATATATATATAATATCTGAATGACAAAAAAATATAAAGAATGGAAATATATAAGCAGCAAATATAATGTCTATTATAAACATTCTTTTATTATTGATAACAAATAGTTGAGAATAAAAAGAAACAAAAAATACATATTTACCAAAAATTCTCTTTGAATAAATAGCTCCTATCTAGTGTGGAACAGACTTCAAAATCAAATATGAAAATCTTGCATGCCTTGGATATTTTAACGTCACAATATGTTGGTTGGTGAATTGAAGGACAAATGTCTTTAACATATGCATCTATTAAATCTTTGAAAACCAATTGATTGGTGGAATTGAGATAGCATTTCACACGACGATGAACTTTTAAAAGGTAATTGTATGTTTGCAACATTGTAGTTTTGCGAAACGAAGACAAAAGTTGATAACCTTGTTTTTTGATGATCCTCTGAGACATGCAAGAATAACATCATAAAGATACGTTGCATCAATATTGCCTTTTTCTGAAGCGTCTTTCAATAATTTTTTAATCCTTCATTTTTGTCATTATCATGGAAATAGCGTATTATACCCAACCTATATAGTGCTTCGGGATTCCCATGATTCTGTAATTTCGGGTATGTTTGGTAGAGCTTAATAGAGGGTATATCTCTTGGATTGAATTCTAATTCTTCTAAAGAAAGTCTAAAAAGAACAGAACTTTCATTACATAAAATATGGAATTTTCTGTAAATGTATCTAAGGTTACGAACATCTTTCAGAGAAATTGCAGCACAATATGATGTAATTTTGATTGAAAGATCATCATATAAAGACATTAAGAAAGAAGCCATTGGAACTTAATAAATATTGAAAATAACTTAAAAAAGAGGTATACATGTAAAATGAACAACACAAACGGATTTATAATCATCAGATGTGTATTTATCTTCTTCAGACTATACGTATTTAATAGAATGATAATATTAAAGGAATATTCTAAACATTGAATATATTCTTATTTATATTAATATATATACTTTCTGAAATATCGTGGATTATTCAAATCATTTTAGGTATATTATAAATAATAATAATGTAAAGAGAATATATTAAGAGAACTTAATAACGAAAAATCAGGAGTTGATATTAAATTTATTATTTACCATATATTTTGCAATAAAATATATTTCAAATTAGTATAATTTTCTTTTATAATCGAAAAATAAATGATAATCAATACAAAATATTCAGATGATATAAAGAGAAGTTCCGATTATTTTTACCATATATTTTTAAGATTCACAATATAAATATTAAAATTATAATTTAACATGTTATTATATTTAAAAATATATTTGGACATGCAAATTATCAATTACAACGTATACTTTCTTTGTTTTATTATAACTAAAGAAGATAAATAAAAAATTAAATAAACAAAATTTAAATAGAAATTGATAATAATTGATATAAATAAGGGTTAGTTTTTAAAATGACTCATTGACTTGGGTCAATTAAAAAACTAACCCACGATTTTCTCTCTCTAAAAATTTGTCTACTTTACCCTTAGAAGATATAGTATTTACAAGCAATACCATTATATATTTTTTTTTAAATCCATAAAAACACAAAAAGACCATATAGACATAAAATCTATAATAATTTCGAAACTGCCATCTTCTTAAATGATCTCAACCTCCATTACCAACAAAACTTCAAGCTCTAAATGCACATCAACCACCCCACTTTTCCACTTAATTTTCGTCATCCTCATTTTCATCTCATTTCTTACCTCAACATCTTTCATTTTGTCTACATTTTAAGCTTCAAAAATCTCTAATTTTCATTTACAAATTTTATAAATTCTTAAATCTCAAAGATTTCGGTGCTTGTGGATGCTTAAAGAACATATTTAAGCTAATTTCATCAATCTTGGCATTAAAATAAGGTAAACATATTATAAACTAAGATTTACCAAATTTTCTTTAATATTCTAAATATACATAGAGTATACTTCATTTGAAGTCTACAAGTCAACAAAAGGTTAATTTTGCAATTGACCAATATTCTGGGTTTGGATAGTAGACTGCATCTGAAGTCTGCACTTTTATCTTTGAATACAAAAATTTACTTTTGTAGACTTCATTTGAAGTCTGCAAATAAACGAGTTACTTTTGCNTTTTTGCAATTGACCAAAATTTTGACTTCACCGTAGACATCAATTGAAGTATACAAAAAAAAGTAGACTTCAAAAGAAGTCTACCTATAAACTAAAGGTTAGTTC
>OVBA01005521.1:0-19684 GCA_900406435.1 Lepidium aucheri
AACTCCAAATGCAAAAAGTGCAAAACTAACCTAAATGGACCTAAATGCAAGGGGAACTAACTAGACGGACACAAAAACAACCTAAAATAGTACACTAAAACCGTTAAAAATCACACTCATCAGTATTTATCTTTGAGATTATTTTGTATAAGAAAGAACACAGACTGATTGGTCTGAAGTCACTCATTCGTTCTGGGGATTTATTCTTAGGGATTAGGCTTATGTATGTATAATTCCATTCTGGTGGGACGTAGCCTGTGTGAAATACTTCCTGTATTTCTTTAGTGAGCTTAGGTGATATTATTTCCCAATGTTTCCGAAAAAACCAGCTAAACATACCATCCGGTCTAGGTGCACTTTCAGCTCGTATACGAAATATGGCATCCTTTATTTCTTCAGTTATGACTGGAGCTAGTAAACGGGAGTTCATTTGATCAGTGAATTTGGTATGGATGTGTTGAGTAAAGGAACTTATGTCACTCGAGCTGGATGACATGAATAATTTGTTGAAATGTTGTGCGGCTATTGTTCCTTTGGACCCTTTCAGATAGTGTTTTTTACCCTCTGAAACCTGGTGGCAAATAGTAGCATTTCTTTTTTGTTGCTTATTAACATTGTTATGAAATTTTTTTGTGTTTGCATCCCCGTCCCATAGCCATTTTTCTTTTGATTTTTGTTTCCAAAATTCTTCTTTTGACCTTGTGTTAGGAGATCTGCTTTAAGTCGATTCATGAGATTGTAATTCAGAGTATTTTTTATTACCTCTTGTTGTAGTTTCTGTTTGAGAATGTCCATTTGTTGTGACGAATTAGTCTGTTTACATCTGTTCCATGTTGTAATATCCTTTATGTAGTTTTTAATCCTTTCAATTATCATTGCATCCGGATTGTGATTCCAACTATCTTTGATTATTCCTTCAAAGTCCTCGTACGAGGTCCATCTTTTATCAAAAAAGAAGCGTTTAGAGAAAATATACAATTCCGCTGAGAAAGACGTGTAGATTAGCCTATGATCGGAACCTAATATATCCATGTAATTGGTGGAGGTCTATGGTAACTTGTGCCACAAGTCTGAGTTACCAAAAGCTTTGTCTAGACGTAATTATACCCAATGATTGTTACGATGCCCCATCCATGAATATGTGGGTCCTTGGCTTTCAAATTCTTGCATGTCACATTCAGAAATAATGTTTATGAAAGGTTGCATAGACCAGTTTGGTCCTCCACATTTTTCTCTGTTGTCACTGATTTCATTGAAGTCTCCAATAAGCATCCATGTAGAGCTTTTGGAATTATTAATTATCCGTAGCTGATTCCAGACCAAAGATCTTTGGGGTTGTTTTGGATGACCATAAATAAAGGAAACAAAAATATAGCTCTTTCCAATCCTGAGTTGTGTATCTATTAGGTTTGCATTACCTTGCAAGACAAGTAAATCTGATTTATTCTTCCAAAATAACGCTAGTCCTCCACTGAGTCCCTCTGGATCTATAGTGAAAATGTTTTGATCCCCAAGCCATTCTTGAACCGTAGTTATATAATCATTTTTATTTTTTTGTCTCCATGAGGAATAAGTAGTCTGGAAATAAGGTTTTCCTCATTTTTTTTAGGCGTCGAAATGTCAGGGTATTCCTTAATCCCTGACAGTTCCAACTGAGGATACTCATTTCTGGTTGGGTGACTTAAGGACAGTCACCATACCCTTTTGAAAAGATCCATATACAGTTACCGGTAGTAAAGAATTAACCTCAGCGATCTTACATTATTTTTATTGTTCTTTCTTGGGTTATTCTCCTCTGGATTCCAAGTGTTAGATGCGTTTGATCTGATATTTGTGGATGATAAGGGGGCCTTGATTCCCACTTTCTTGTAGTTGAGATGGATCTTTGAAGGTTGAGTGGTTTTCAAGCGTTGAAAACTGGTTTTCACTAAATGGTCAGATTACTTCCTTATTTGCTAATTCTGTATTGGTATTTTCAATAGCCGTCGAGGAGCTGGGAACATCTGACTTCATCATTGTTTGTTCCTGTTTATTCCTCTTGTGCGATGTAAAGATCACAACTTCCTCTGGTTTCCCATTTCTTTGTTTATGGATTTTATTCGATTTACTTGTGTTCTAGTTGTCTGCATAAGTTTGCGAATCTTGTGGATTTTTTTCTACATCCTTTGGTGAGGAAGGTGCTGTTGTAATCTCCAGCCACGGAAAGTGTCGTTTGTCGTGTGTCAATCTATAGCAAAAGTAACAATATTTTTTAATTCTTTCGAATTCAAAGGAGACTTTAATAACTTTACCATCAGGGAAACATAAGTCTTTTGGAGGGCGTAACGGGCTGTCCAGATCGTATTGGATTTTGACCTGAATAAACTCATGTATGTTTGTTTGGTTTTCACCATAGTCTATGTCTAAAACCTCGCCAAAAGTGCTTCCAATAGCCGCAAAGAGATCCTTTGTATGGTGATTCATAGGAATATTAAATATTCGGATCCAAATTGGTACTTTAGTGATGGTGTGATCCTTTTGCATGTTATGTTTTGGGATTACTGCCACGCCATGTTCTTCAAAATTCCAAATACCAAAACGTGTTACCGCTTGAAGCGTTTCCTCCGATGGAAAACGAAATTGAAAGTGGTCTTGGGAGATGACTGAACCCACAACTTTCGTGTATGTTCTCGAGATGCGGGGAAGTGTGATAATCCTTCTGGCCATATTTTGCTTCTTCACGTTCAATAATCTCCCCAGAAGGATATGATTTTGGTCTTGCATGTTATTGTAGTTGCCTGAAAAGGGAAGATCGATCGGGTTTTCTTGTTGTATCTGCATGGACTGGAAGGCCTCATGTAGTGGGGGATTCTCCATTCTCGAAGATATCGATCGTGATTCTAACATGCAACCTCCAATCTGATAGATTGTGATTGTGGATATACTTTTCTACTTGGTTTCGTTGTGATTGTGATCAAAGTAAAAAAAAAAAGTTTGTTTGTCGAACACCTTGCAAGGTTTGTTTGTTTTTTAGGAAATTGTGGCTTTGGGGTAGTGGATTTAATGGAAATGGTGACTGAGATGGTGGTGGTTAAATGGTTCAGGAACCGGAAGCAAATGTTCCGATGAGTTTACTCGAACTCGCTATCGAAAGGAGAGAGAAGAGAGGAAATCTTTTTGCATTTTTTTAAATCTTTTTTCTTTACTTCTACTTCTAAGAGAAAGTAATCATTTTGTTATCATATTTTTTTTTTGTTAAAGGATTTTCATAGTTAACATAAAAATTAGTAGTATATGTAGTTTGGAGGAAAGACAAGAGAGCAGAGGAAGATGTGATCATAGTGAGAGAGACTCTCTTGTGCTAATCTGATGTGATCTTTTGCTCTCGTATAACAGGAAAAATGAGAGAGCAAGGGAAGAACCAGGAATGGTTATTTTGTGTCTGAAAAGAGAGGCATTATCACTACAAATACACACAAATTTTGCCCTAGTTTATGTTCTGTTTCTTTCATCTTTGCTTTGACATTTGTTAAATGTTATAGAAGAAAAAAGTCTTCAGTTTTGAAAATCGGCTTGGTTCCTGTTGGTAATAGCTTTCTTCATTTGTACATTGTGTAGTAAATACTCCTTATCTCTGGTTTTTAACAAGCAATGTTATCTCAACTGTTAGTTTAATTATCTCTATTGAATAGTGATGCTAGTTCATGATGATAATGTAGTATTGACTCTCATGGAAATGAATATACAAGTATATTCATTTATATAGGAACTAGATGATGTCCTGTGCTATGCACAGGTTATGTTTTTGTAAAAACTTATTATACAATTGTAGCTATTTTTGTTTATTTATAATATTTATATGTGATATTTGATTTCTTTTTGTTTACTTCACGGTTTGATTTGTATATATATATATATAAATTTATTAATTTTATACATATTTTATATATCAAAAATTAAATTATAATGATGACCGGTATTGTACACAAAAATATTTATTTATCTATGTTGATTTAAGTTTTAATTTATTACATTTTTCACATATAATTTTTTTGATTCGTGTTATTTATGTTTTTTCACCCACCTTCACGTAGGTATTTAGACTTGTATTTGTTTAAGTTTCAATCCCGTGTTTATTTAGGATTTTAAACATGTATTCATTTATGTTTGTAGATACATGTTCATTTAGGTAAATATAAGTTATGTGTTCATTTAAGCATTCAAACTTGTATTTAAAAATTATTGTAATATATATTTATGAAAAAATAATCCTAATACCTTTAAAATTTAATGTTTGTAACATTTGACTTTTTATGTTCCTTGAATTTCATTAGTTAAAACTATTAAACCAATTAAAACCATCAAAACTATGAGACCTATTAAAACTATAAAAACCAAAATTAAACTTTATTTTATCAAAATCAAAACAAACTACTCCATCTGTTCCAAAATATATGATATTTTAGAAAACAAAAGTTGTTCCAAAATATATGATGTTTTTAATCTGTAAAACAATATTTATTATTATTTTAAACCTATTTTGATTATTTGTATTCTACACACTGATTTTTGATTGGCTGAATAATTCTTATATAGATTAAAAGTATATTTTTAGTTGGAAATGTCAAATATTAAATGATTTTTTAATATTTCTGAAAAACCTAAACATCATATATTTTGGAACTGAAGAAGTATTGAGATAAATATTTATTTTAAACAAATGAACTAACTATTGAACCAAATAAAATCATTGAACCTATCTTTATTTTATTAAAATCAAATTAAACTATTTTGTTAAAAAAATATTCTAAGCAAACAAAATAATCATATTTATTTTATTAAAATCAAAACATACTTCTAAACAATTATTTTTATCAAAACACTTTCTTATTACTTGTTTTGTTTAGTTTTAGATAATTATTGACTTTTTAATATAAAATTCAATAAAAAATTTTTAGTAGTATTATTTAATTTATTTAATCTCTATATATTAGAAAATAGAAATCACATTATTTTAAAATAAAAATATAATATTTTCGTTATTGTTATTGGATTTGATATCCTTATAACTACATCTCCTATTTTTAAGGACTTATAAACGATGACTTTTCCTTATTCTAATAGATTTTTCATATCCTAAACAAATAAAATAATCATTGGGCTTATTAAAAAGGTTTTATCAAAACAAATTAATTGAAATTATAAGAAATTGATAAGGTAGTTAGATAAAACAAATCGACCAATCAAATTTTTTTAAAATCTTTATTATATTATTACAAAAATACAGAAAATCTTATTTGATTGTTATGGTTTTATTACGATAGATATTTAGAATCTTTATTATATTATCACAAAGATACATCAAATTTTATTGCTACGGTTTTATTATAATAGAGATATTTAAGTTAAAAATCATTTTATATTAAAATTAAAACAAATTAATAATATTATGTAGATAAAGATATCAATAAGAATTAGGTAAATGAACTTATATAATATTATCAAGAGATAATTGTTTTAAAAAAATTAATATAAAATATATGAATCTGTTAACGATACAGTTTTATTATATATAGAGATTTGGATTAGGAATATCTCAATCCAATATTGTTTTTGTTGTTTTTACTGAGTTGACCAATAACATTTAAATTATTGCTCTTATCAAAATCCAAAAACATTTATTTGTTAAAACAAACAAAATTATATTAATGTTCTTATCAAAATCTAAACAAAAGATTTTTCTTTAAAACAAACGAAAATCAAATCTTAATTGGTTAAAATTTTTTTCTTAAAACCAACGAAAATAAATTTCTAATTAGTCTTTTTACACCAACAAAAACCAAATCTTAATGGGTTAAAGTTTTTCTTTTTAAACAAACAAAATTCAAATCTTAATTGGTTAGAGATTTCTTTTTAAACCAACAAAAATCAAATCTTAATTGATTAAAGTTTCCTTTTTAATTATATATATTTATTGAAATCAAATTAAAAAATAATAATTAGTTTTAAAAATTATCTTATCTAAACAAAAAAACAAATTAATTAGTTTTAAACATCGACCAATCAGAATAAATCAAGAGATTTAAAATCTTTATTATATTATTACAAAGATACAGAATATCTAATTACAACGGTTTTATTATAATAGAGATATCAATTAATTAGAAAATATTTTAAATTATTATAAAAGTATTCACATGAATAAATTATTAATAATATACCTTAAAATCACAAAGAACCATATCAATTGTTTGACCATGTTCTTTGGTGTATACCTTAAAGAAGTTTAGAATTTTGACTTTAATCATCTAAATTTTTTTGCTAGGTTTCAACGAAGAAATTTTAAAGAAAGACATGATGAATAAATAATAATCGAAAGAAAAAGGGTGTCAATTTTGTTGATGTTATTAAATTTATCATGAGATCTCTCTTATATAGACTTTGTTTAAATTTATATTCTATTAGGATTAGGAATATCTTTTGTTTGATTTTCCCTAAATATAAAGTATTTAGTTAATTATTGAATTAATATTCTTATCATAATTTAACAAACAAACAAAATCTGTTTAATTAAGAGAATCATATCATAATCTTAACAAAGTTATCTCTATTTTAAAAACTTAGAAAAAATGGTTGGTTTAAAATTTAACCAATCAAGTTATGACTCAAATTCAAATACGACCAATCAAATCAAATCAATAAAAAGTTATTGCTACAAAAAGACAAAAATATATTAAATTATGTGATAGTTTATCTAAACATATTTTATTCAGACAAATTAGTTATCTAATACAAATCGACCAATCATAGATTTTAAATCTCTATTATATTAGAATAAATTATACGAATAATTCAACGCTATGGTTTTATTATAATAGAGATACGGATAATTCAATGCTACGATTTTATTATAATAGAGATATTGAATCAAATTAATGAAATCTATTTAATGAAATATCTTTAATTCAACTAATAAGAAAATCTATTGAATTGATTAAATTCATGTAGTTTAGCCAATAAAATCGTAACAATTAAAGAAATATTTTTAATTCGACCAATAAAATTCATGTAGTTTAGCCAATCAAATCGTAACAATTAATGAATTATCTTTAATTAAACCAATAGCAAAATCTGTTAAAAATCTTATCATAATCTATTGAATTGATTAAATCTATGTAATTTAACCAATTAAATCATAATAATTTAAATTTATTGATACAAAAGACAAAGATTTAACTGAATCATGTAATAGATTATCTAAACAAATTTTATTCAGAAAAATTTATTATCTAATACAAATAGACCAATCATAGATTCTAGATCTCTATTATATTATTGTAAATTAAACGGATACGTTTTTATTATAATAGAGATTGATTTAACCTAATTGCTGTAACAGAATCACATTAACATAAATAGTATATTCACATAATATTTGCATTAATACTATAAAATCTTCTATATCCTTCTACAATCTCTACAAAAACAAAATCAAAAAGTTATTAAATGATTCCTAATTTGGAGATATCAAATCAATGTGTCATCAAATAGTATCCGGTTTAACTTGGTAGAACTTTTTCACGCAAAAGTTTTGTTGCCTCTTAATTGCCTTTAAAAAGGAGACAATTCTGACTTTCCTCTTCATCCATCACTTAGACAATCAAGATAAAACAAGAGAAGAAGACGTCTTTGAGGTTACAACTAGCAATGGAGAAAACGTCTCTTCAGCTTGTCTTGCTATTCTTCCTAATAGTCATAGCATTACGTATGCTTCTTCAATGATATGTTTTACTTTTTATAATATAGTCTTTTTCTTCTGGTCTTGTCATGAAGTTTGTGGTGTGTAATTGTGATCAAGGTTCGACTTTAGGTGATGCCAGAGAGATGGCGAATGGAGACGTGAACTGCATCGGCCGCAAATGTCCTAAAGGAAAGAAGAACTGTAACTGCTTGCCGCTGGTATCTCATATAATGGAGCCAGATCGCTTTTGCAGTGGAGATATTGAATGCATGAAGTACTGTCCTAAGGAATGCAAGCCTGGAACCTGTGTCTGTGCGTGTAATTTTGGTTGTACATGTACCTGTTGAGTGTTAAGGGATTTAAACCCGCCATAGCAAAATCTCATTTATAAGACAGAGAGGAACAAGAGACATTCATATCTTTAAATCAATTTATTATTCTTGTTGGAAACGTATCCTGCAGCTAGTATTCAATACAATTGGTGTTTGAAATAATTCAGTACTATTAGCCTGAATCAGGTTCAATTATATGATCAAACCAGAAGTTAACAAGAGCTTCAGAGAAAAGCTCTGTCTCTGTAGAAATCTGTTTCATATCTGTTTTACATTCCTTCAACTGCTAACAAGAGCTTCTGAGAAAGCTCTGTCTCTGTAGAACTTTTGTGCAATCTTGTTAAGAATTTTCTAAGAGTGAGGATCACGCGAAGAGGGCTCTCGAGATGGACAGCGTGACCAGCGTCTGGGATTTCAACCTTCTCAATGATCTTGTTTTCACTCTTCTTGCTTTTACTCATTTCGCTGTACATTTTAGTCGCAATTTGCTTAAATTTGACATCTTTCTCTCCGAAGACGAGCAATATATTTGCATCACAATATTCCAACTCTTCCCAAAGTGACCTATTTTTCAAAGTGCATAACATTCTCATAAAAAATTATCCCATTTGAATCAAGTCATTGGAAAAAAATAGTTATAGGTAACATGAACTCACGGTTGTCTCCCACTGCTTAGATCTGAGAGGAGCTTTGCAACATTAAGGACATCATCATGAAGCAAGCGGCTTGCAGCTATTTTGCTAAAATGCGGATGATTTCTCAAGCTAGTCATAGCAATAATATATACTCAGGTAAGAAACCAATTCGAAAAAATATCATATACAAAAGGGGAGTAATAGTTATTAAGAAAGTCACCTCTTCCACAATCCCCCATTGTACCAGTTCTCTACAAAGATTTCTAGTCCATGGCTAACAATCATTCGTGCTTTTGAATAATCTGTTGCAGTTCGAACTTTCCTTGCCACTGGATCCTTGATCCCAGGGCTCCCCGATACTACAACAGCTCCATCAATCTGTAGAACAACATTCAGAATCCATATACACATTCTTAAACAATGCTAAATTTTTAGACAATCGGAAACCCACCTTATTGCTAAACCTCAAAGCCATGTACAGTGCTATTCTTGCTCCCATGGAATATCCAACTATGGTTACTTTCCCCGGAGTAATTTCCTCCATCAACCTATAGAGTGTCTTTGCTATCATCTCCATTGAGAAAGTTGGCACCTTCTGGCTCTCAGTAGCATGACTTTTTACCATTGAGCTACCGTGACCAGGAATATCGACTGAAATGCATCTCACAGATCCCGAGAGACCTTTCATGATGGGGATCCATTCTTCACCAGTTCCAAGAAATCCATGAAGAAACAATGCTACATTTCCCTGAATTACATTACAGCAGGATGAAAAACAGGGAAGAAATTGACCAAGAACAGGAGATATTACATCTTTGTAGCTTTGGACATACAAAATCACAAAGACAAGCTTACTTCTGGATTCTGTCCAACGTCGTGGATCCTTATGAAGTGAGAGAAACCATCTACATCCACCCTCAGTTCATACCTTTTGACTGGAGCTCCTGTACTGGTACTAACGATAACGTCATTGTTTATCTTAACATCCTTCAGATTTTTACTAGCATCAGCAACAAATCCTTCGACAAAACCACTGTGCAGACTACGAGATATTCCTAAAGTATTCTTCATTACGTCTTCACTAAGCCATTTGTAAGTTCCAAGACCATGGGCTACAAAAGGGGCCGTTCCTTGCTTCTTTTCTGTGTATGCTTTGGCATTCTTCATCTCCAAATATGATGCAAATAAAATATATGCTGATAAACCAAGGCCACTTTCGTATGCAGCACTTATAACAGCCATCTTTCCATGCTGATGTGCCCATCGAGCAATCAATGCTGCATTCTCAAGTCCTCCCACAACACTTGGTTTGATAACCTAGGAATTCCAAGTATGATCCAATAAAGTCAAGATTCTTTGATATGAAAGCAAAAAAGAAATAAGACAAGAGCCAATAATTTAACATAATAGAGCTGATTATATTATTGATCCTAAAATCCATCTTTTATTCAATCAAAAAAAGAAACGGCATAGAAGAAATTAAAACACAAGAAAGAATATGTATATTTTGACAGTCTCAGGCTCAAGAAAGTGATGTAAAAGAATGACCAGGGACTTACAACAGCAACTATTCCTGGATGGGCATATTTGGTAAGCATACGCAAAGGACATTCTTCAAAGTCATCAAGTGTCTCATCAAGTGCCACTGGTAATCCAGTTTCTTCAAGAAACCTTATTAGATCCTCTTTGTTCTGGACAGGTTCCTGAGACATACAGAAGTTTCTTCACTGAAGTGAAAATAGACAAGGAGAAGAAGTTTTTTTTGGAGTAATACTTAAGAAAATAATCAGATCGCAATAATTCATACTGTAACAGACCTCAACATATTTTAGATTACAGCTTTTCACCAATAAACCAAACTTTTTAGCCTCTTCATAGTTCCAGCGACAATTTGCATCTGCACGGAGTTCAATTTGATCGCCAACAGCTCTCCTTACTTCCTGCATAACTAATGCATCTTGAACAGAGTTCACTCGACGACCAACCTGTCATTGCAGGCAGGTATATCCCTCAGTCCGTAATCAATAGCTTCAAAATTTGCGGACTCAGAAAGCGTGCCACCTCAATTTATGCATGAAATGCAATAAGAAGTAACCAGCATAAAACAACGAAAATCCAGCTATCTTTTACTCTGGATGATTGAGTGTGACCTTGTTTATATGATTAAAAACGTTGGCTTACTTTAAGTTTAATAGCACCGAACCCTTCTTCAACAAGTTTTTTAGCAACGTATGCGACCTCCAATGGAGTACCTTCGGAATCAAGAAGGGCACATATTTGAACAGAGTGTAGCTGAGTAGAACCAATTTCTTCTTTTTGACAATGAAGAATCCCCAACAAACTGGAATCATGTCTTACTGCCATTGCATTCAGAAGAGCCATTTCTAGACCACATCGGACACTCGGGAAAATCGATGATGCCTGAAAAAAGGAGGAAAGTGACAAGCTTGCAATTATCATTCCCAGGGACTTTTTTGATAAAAATTAAAAGGGACATTGACAAATACAAAATCGATTTAAATCAATTACAAGACTGAAACTTCCAGATAGAGTTTTATTATTCCTCATCTTCCTGTGCTTCATTAAAAACTCTACCGATTGGAGGAACTATATTTCCATATATAGTCGTCTATTTCTTAAAAAACGAAGAACAATGAATATCGACAAATTTTCTGCACCTAACATGATAAATAATATGGAGAAACTAGCATTGTATCTTGGTCAACATAATCTTTTCTTTACTTTAAAATTTCTCGTGCTAAGACAGCAGCTGTACAGATAAACTAATTTTCCCCTGCAACAACCAAGGCTAGGAAGCTTACAGTGATTCCAAGTTCTCTCCAAATCCAGGAAGAAACCGAGCCATTTAACAAAGGAAGCATGTAACTAAATTTCGCTCCTTTCATAAGGTGAAGAACTAGCTGTAGCTGCCCCTCCATATCCATTAAGTTCTCTATATTACTGTCCAAAGGTGCAATCTATTCATAAAATACAATACGAGAAAATGATTCATAGTAGCACATGTAAACTTAATACAAGCTAATCATCTGGCAGTGGAACCTGGGAGAATTATCACAACCATAAAAAATGTAACATCTAGTGACGAAAAATAAAAAGAACAAAATAGCCAACCTCTCCATAGCCAATGCTTCCATCCTCTAAAGTGAGGGAGAGTATGAACCCTTCTCGATGGAATTGAGAGAATTCATCAGAACATATGGTAGGTCTGTCACACAGTTTGATTCTGCAAATAGAATTTTTCTAAGAAAAAAAAAAGAAAACGGATATTCAGATATAGGTTCTGACAAAGCTTTACCTGTACTGCGAATATTGTATTCCAGAGACTTGGCAAAAAAGTACATTTCTAATCATCGGATGAAGAAGAGAACTGGCAGAGACGATGCCCAAGCAATTCTCTGCAGCTTGGAGTGCAAACCTCTCTAAAGTGCTGTGGACGAGTAGTCAATGTCAAACAAAGTGCACGAGAAAGTGAGGACATTAAAACCAATAACAAACGAAAAGCCCAAAATAAACCTATGAATGATTGCGTTAGTGTCAATAGAGCTTTCAACCTCCACAATGCTATCCATTTCTTCCACGCTGGGTACAAATAGAGCATCCTCAAGTTCACTTTTGGTCCCAACATGTACATACCTTACACTGCATGTTTAGCAATTTGGGTGAGTTACCTATTATTATAGACCACGAAGGAAACCCCTACACACTTAAATATATCGTAAAACATGGATAACCAACTATACTAGAGAGTATAGAGTAAAAAATAGATACAGTTAAAATGTTTTTTACCCATGTGCCAAACACAAGTTTTCAATGGAAATATCATGTGATGTATAGAAATATCGATTTAACACGCTAGGCTCTGTTCTCTTTGCAATAGGAAGAAGTCTGAAGATTCCACCACCACGGTTGTTTATCACAAGAATTGTCATTGGTTTCCTCGCAAACCTAACAAGTCAGATTAAACTTCAGAAAACTAAATCATCAAATTGACTTATTGGCATATTTCAGTGTATATAATCCACCAACTGTGAAATTACAAGAAAAAATTGGAGGAAAAAGAAGTACCTCTGCTTTAAAATCGCTAATCCATTTGTATCATGAAGGAAGGAGATATCCCCCACAACACAAACTACCTGAATTGCATTTGTTTGACTGATCAGGAAATTTAATTATGATTTGTATGCACAACACATGAGCAAATGGTTCTGTTTCTCACTTCAGACATAAATGTACAAGTTCCATTTGGAATTTACTGGCTAATCAAAGGAACAATTCTTGGTGTCGGAGAAAAAAATCAAGACAATTTTCCCTGCAATACTCTTGCTGATGTTGATTTGAATAGTTCTAATACCACGCACAAGAAAATGTGACTAGGCAACCAAAAAGAAAGCATAATAGGGAAATAATCAGGTGATGTCTTACTCTCTTCTTGCATCCTACCGCAAAGCCAGTGGCTGAGCTGAGCAAGCCATCAATGCCACTAGCTCCTCTATTTCCAGTTACTTGTATCCATTGACATGGTAGCTCTGCATTTAACATCATGTCTACCACATGAGAATGATTTTCTGAATTACATCCATACATATTTACATCCCTTATAGGCATACTATTCCCGATGAAAAGAGCAGATTTAGAAGTTAGTGCTTTGGAAAGAACATGTGCGACATATGGTTCGGTAAGGGAGCATTCAGCAGATATTTGGAATGACATTTCCCGAGCAATCTGCATTAAATAAAAATATGAACTATGAAAAGCAGAACAAGTTTAAATTAAATCTTATGCAATCTTCAGGGAAGCATATGTTTCAACGTATTGAAGGCAGTCATGATTGATCTTTTAAGGAATTTTAAGTAAAAGGTTTGTCTCGAGTACATACAGCGCCATCTAATGCCTGTAGATGGCCATGCAACTTGCTTCTCCTCCAGGGGAATCGAGATTTAAGCACACAATCAGCAAACTGAACAATGTTACTTTGGACCCTGTGAGTGACCAGGTGTGATGGGTCATGTCGGCATGGGTGCTTATCAACCAAAATGTATGCAAATGGAAAGCATTTCTCTAGCACCTGAGAAACTCTTTTACTTGTTATCCGACTTCCAACCTATTCATGATTTCATTAACAAACTCAGTCAGAACACATCAATGTAATTAATATGTATACACTGAAATTCTCGCTTTGATATTAGCATATGTTATTATGGAACCATAATATGAGATGTATCCCTAATAGCACCCTTGTCCCTCCATCTATCATCTTCAGTACTAAGTCTTAGATTCATGAAGTGAATAGTAAAGAATGATAAATTACCTGGACAACAACATCAAAATCTATCAAATTCCTTACAGAATCTGAAAGCAAGGCATGATCAAGATGATCAACAAAAACAGGGGTCCACTTCTCAAGAAACGGTTTAAGAAGCTTGCGCAGCCGTACACCAGACAAGACATCTGCAACTACAGGCCACATCAGCTCTTTAGCTAACAGGAGCGATGCCCATATCTCATCCTCTGTATGGATTGCACCAATAATAAGAAGACCCTTCTTAGCCTCTTTGATTACTTGTAAAACCTCAGTCATTTGGCCAGTTGCTACACCGTTGCTTTTAAGGCTTTGTACTTGAAAATATTTTGTGAATGGTTCAGCATTAGACATCCACACATCTAATCCATTTAAGCAGTTGAATGACCAGTTTGCTGGACTTCCGTCAAGTGGGTCTCTAAAAGGACAATTGAGATGTACTGGTCCACAAGCAGAACCTGTTGCCCAATGTAGAGCAGAGTCTACAGTAGTGAGAACCATCCGGACTGGAATAAGATCAGTTGGAGGAGGAAGATTAAAGAAGAATCTGACAAATGAACCGAAGTGGTTTATCTGTTCACAGGAAAAAACGAATTAAGATAAATTGTAGGATATAGAAACGAAACAGGCCAACAAATCCATCTCGGATGCAATAAGTGTATATAGTTTTAAAGAATGCTCTTATCTTGACCTTACTTGATTTATTGCTTGATTTGCGCCCACTCCCTGAAGTTCAGGAGGACGATCTGCTGTAAGTAGTAGCAGTGGTAAGAAATCCTCGCTGGCTTCAACTACCTGTATTTGTCAAAAATCAAAAACACACATACCCTTTAAGAGAACACAAAGGTGTCTGACCGAAAAAAAAGAACAAGAATGTATCTGTCGAAGTATGTGGCATGCAACAAATTAGCAAAAATTTAGTGAAACAAAATATGCACAACTCTGACCGCTGGAAGAAGATTTGAAACGGCAGTTCCGGATGATGTTATAATTACTGCCGGTTTGAGGGATCCTTTAGCATACCCAATTGCGTGAAAGGCAAGAGATCGTTCGTCAAAGCATGCAAGACATGTTGTAAGGGGATGGTTGGCAGCAGCAATTGCAAGATGGGAAGACCTCGATCCAGGAGCTACACAAAAATACTGTGGCTGTATGTTAAAAGAAAAGACATTCAAGTTTGACATGTTATCAGATGATTGACAAGTACAGCTCACCGTTAGACCAAGACGAGTGCATTCTTCGATTATAGCTGATGCCCATACAGCATTAATGTTAGCCTCATCTTTCAAGACGCTGCTCTCTTCCTCCTTCTGGTTCAGCTGATAGCAAAAGAACAAGAAAAATAGAGGGAAAAACTTGAGAATTCATACCATCCAAGATTTTCACTTTTTGGAAAGTCCAATGCATCCCTGAATATTTTTCTTTCTTAAAAGTTGATGCTGGCTAGAAAGCCCACAAGGTTCAAAAGTCACCAGCCACTAAACAGTTCATCATGTCTCGACATATTTGTAACACTAGTTGTGAAATAATCATAAAGCTTTAAAATTTGAACTACATGCTCATCTTCCACCTTTGAACAGGCCGAAGTACAGTTTCTCTCACTACATGCATCCCAACGAGTTTCTATTCTAGAGCTCAACACAACCATGAGTCTGATGAACAATTTTTCCAATCTCACAAGTAATACAAAAGATAGGCCTTACTATCTAAGACAGAGAAAACATATCATGGCCATAGCTACATCTCTACGTACCAAGTTGTTAGAGAAAACAACACCAGGTGAAAGCTTGCAATGGAACTGACATGAGGACTGGATATTTTTCTGCAACAAAAGCTGGCAAATCAAACCGTATACAATACAAAGGGTCTGAATAAAATAAACTCCAACGGATGACCTTCAAGGAGAATTATCAAATTCTGAAATACAGGGATGAAAATTACCAGGGTAAAGAAGATACCAGTTCCTTGGCGTCAGCCTGATCTCTCCCAGAAAATGTGAAAAAATGCATATGCTCCTAATAACCATAAAAGAAAATATTGAGTGGCATGTAAAGGAAACTGATTTTACAAGCTTAATACAGCAAAAAATAAATTGTAAGTAGAATCCATGAGGGTTTCACCAACTCATCTAAATCAGACCCAAATGAACCACAGATTGCTAGATTCTCTTTATCAAATGATATTTGAGTACTCTCCAAAGAACAGGACGATAAAATTCGTGCAATATACAGTTTGATAAATAAATAACTAGATCTATATTTGCATCTTGTTCAGCTACTCGAAATTAGGGGATAAAGAATCTACAACCATTTAATTTAAGCAGGGATAGAACCGAACTATAGTGCGTACCATCTCAATTGGATGTATCTCTTTTACATTAAGCTTTGCAAGAGAACTTTTTAGATGTTTGAACCAATGCTCCTCTAAAGTTGGGCAGAAATGACAAGAAACCTGCAAGAAGATGAACCAAAGTGAATTAAAGAGAAAAACAGGACAAAAAAAGAAACAGACATTCAAAATTTTTATTTAGGAACCAATAGCAATTACAAAAAATATTTAACTTTCCATTTGATTGACAGAAGTAAAACAAATCTGCACTAAAAAAGGGTTTCAGTTGATCAATTCCAAACTAAAGATATCAGATGAAAGAATTCTATCAACAGACTGTAAAATTCATATTTTGTATTGAAATAATATTTTCAAACTGTGAAGTGTTGCTTTGAGACCACATGAACAGATCATTACAAGTAACTTCACTTTTAGGTGATGAACGGTCTCGTATCTTTGTGTATATAGAGAGCACTGTAGCACACACATTCTTACTTCTTTTCAAGTTCCTAGAGCGCAAAGAATTGTGAAATCTGTGCCCTAGCCTAGTCTAGTATATACTAATGAATCTCGCTATGTCTTATTTTTTTAAATTGGTATAGAAAAAATTCTTTCAAAATAGTGAAAAATATGAAGATTAAGTTTCCTGATTTCAGTGGTTAATAATAGACTTCAGCACAGTTTTGCTACATTGCTTAGTCTACAAAGGGATATAACATGATGCTTTGGACATGAATAACTAGATGCGTAGAAAAAACTTCAAGATTCTTTGTTTTTAATTGATATAATTACAGATACTATAATAAAATTTTGGAACATCACCATACCTGAAAAATTGATTTCTCATATGAACTAATTGTTTGCTGGAATCTGTAAGACAGAGAATCATTCCATGCCAGTGTGACCGCTAATATAGAGACCTCCTCACGCTCATCTAACTCAATCTGTTGAAAATTTGACAATTAAATCAAGTATAAAGTAAGAATGCGTGATACAAGCATTTCATTGGTCAACCGGATATACCAAAAACAATAAGAGTGCATTAATCACGACCCTAGCCCCCATCATAAAAATTAAGTAAAGCAACACAATTTAACAGCTAAGTCGATGCCACTTAACCTGAGGAACGAAAAAGTAAGAAGAGCCATCCTTGCTATTTACAGTAGAGTTTTCGCTGAATTCAATATCTGGAAAACCATAGGCCGTTACCATAACTGAGTCATCTGAGAGAAATCTGCAGAAGTTAGTTAGCTTATCTTCTTGAAGTCAATCCTAGTACTTTCGAACATGAATAATATTCATACTTTAGAGAGAATTACATTCACAAGATCTTAGTGAAGTTCCAAATTTGAAAAGTAGAAAATATCATATATTCATCTTGATTTAGTGTTGTATCCTAAACTGAAATTAAACAAGCTAAGTACAAAAGCAAAAGCTTACGTTTTCCTCACGCTATGTCCCTCGGAGTCAATCGAAGATGGATGGACGAATGAGAGTGCAATCCCAAGCCCAAAAACCCCATGGGGTTCCTTGACATAGAGTGATTTATACGAAGGCTCCACAATGTCCTTAGAGAGAAAAAACACAGGATATACATCGGAGGACGTCGGCTGAGAGCAAAACCAGAACAAAGCTTTAGCCATTGGAGGCACAGCCACCTAGACACAATATTAAGATGACAATATCTGCATTAACATGTATAAACTATAAAGTAACAAGAAAGCGAAGATATGAAAAACCCGTACTTGAAATCGCCAGACGCCACTAGATGACTTGGGAGGATTAGTCTTTAGTTCGTTCACAGCCTCCTTAAGACTTTCAAGGCCAAGCTCAAGAGTCAAAGCTGGGGGCAATGTACGAGTGACACACACTTGAACCATTAAATCATCATCCAAATTCACCTCCAAAGCGTCTGTATTCATTATCGGACCATCGAATTGCACTCCTCTAGCGACCTAAACAACAAGCAAAAGAACAGAAAACTAAATCAAATTGAACAGAAATACACAAAACACATGGACTTTGTCAAATGGAAGGCATGAAAGTATAACCAACCTCGATGTTTCTTCCAATTCCATGAAGAGTAACACGAAGAGACTCGGCGAATGAGAGTCGTTCTCTTCCGCGTCTAAAAGGGTTTCTGGAATTGTATCGCGGGATTAGAGAAGGTCGAAACGGAGGATTCGAGACTAGAAACGAAGATCGCATTTTTTCTTCGAAGTGAAATCAAATGAATGGTGAGAGGGTTTTAGGAGGTTTTTGGATAAGGCGAAGTGATTATACTATTCGTTGTTTTTGATTAATGATAACGATTATGATTTACGACTAAACCAACCCATAGATATGAGCGGCAAAACAGCCAAAACCTACATAAATTTTTTGATGTTGTGCCAATTAACTTGTGTGTAAAACTTAAACTTAAGTTTATTGATAAAAATTGTAAATTTCATACATGAATTATTATTTTTCGGCCAAAATCAATATTGACCGTTATCTCCATTAGTCAACCGTTAACATGACATGGCTGGACATGTGGCACATGTACGATCAAATACATTTTATTATAATAAAATCAAAATAAATTATAATAAATTGTAATAAATTATGATAAATTGAAATAAATTAAAATAAATTATAGTAAATTATAATAAATTATTTTAAATTGAAGATAAAATAAAATAAATACATAAAATAAATATATAAAATAAATAAAAATAAATAAAAAGTATAATAAATTAAAATAATTTGTGATAAACTAAATTTTTTACGTTTTAGTAGGCATGTTGTTGAAAAATTTGAAAATTGAATATCAAAAAGTGGAAGAAGTATAGCAAATATTAGCCATTTAAAATTTTATAGAGAGTGAAATAAAGCGATTTGAAAGCTACCAAACCCATTTGGAAGGATCTGTTTCTAGGTTCTTCGAGCAACATACTGCAGCAAGCACAACCGTATGTACTTCAATCATGTGAACCATGTGTCCAAATTCCTAATGAGGTACTCCTCAAAAACAAACACGGATGGACCGAGATCATAATAGGTCAGTTTCAGGGAAATCTTTCACTTAAACGTGCACTATTCGCAATTCTGAATGGGATATGGAGCCGCCATAAACGAGACATCAAAAAATTTGGATAAGAGAGTATTGCAGCAAAAAGTTGGACAAATCGATGGTCAATCCATGTTTGTGGCTAATACGGAGCCAGGTTTCTCTTCAGATGGTGATGTCTCACTTATGGCGGTTCCATATCCTATTGAGAATTGCGAATAATGCACGTTTAAGTGGAAGATTTCCCTAAAGGATTTGGACTCATGGTTCACATGATTCAAGTACATACGGTTGTGCTTG
>OVBA01005522.1:0-19680 GCA_900406435.1 Lepidium aucheri
TAAAATTATAAAATTCTATTACATGTCACATAAATAGAAAAACAAATGACATATATAAAATATAGTCACAATAATTATCTATTTTAAATTTATATTTTGCTATTTATTTGCAGAATATGTTTTTGTGTTTTATATTATAATTATGTTAATGTTGCATTTTATATTTTTAGTTATATTAATTAGTCAGAAATTCATAAAAATTTGTTTCTGACACTATTTCAACTTTTTTTATTTCTTATCATACCCAAAAATTTCAGTTATATATAGAATAATAAAACAGTAAAAATTAAGAAATCATTTGCAAAAATGAAGTCTTATTGAAAAAATGAAGGAAGAAATGAGATCCTTCAAATTTGAAGAAAAAATAGAGATCTTCAAATTTGAAGAGGGATTTGAAGCACCATTGGAGTGAGTTTTTCTTCAAGTATAGAGTTTGAAGAGCAATTTGAAGCACCATTGGAGATGCTCTAAAAGCTGTTGATATTGAACTTGAATTTCCATCTTGCATTACAATGATAAGAGTACCTTTATATTTCTACTCCTTGGTTTAATAAAAAGGAAGACAAAATAAACCTATAATAGAGCCAAGATAGACCTTCAAAAGTACATAACTAAGCCTACAAAACCAATGTTTTAGGACAAATGAAAAACCTAAAACCTTTAAATGTACAATGCAATAACTTTAAATTGACAATGTTAGGCCAGATCAAACCTAATATCTTAGGAGGTAAATCTACGACAAAGAAGGATACCTAACATCTATAAGTCTACATATAGAAAAGAAAATCTACAATACCAGATGATAAAACCTACAAAAGAAATGTTTTATCGTTGCATGCCACAAAGTAAGCCTACATTATAGGATAAATAAGCCCATAGCGAAGAGGTAGTAAGACCTACAATACCTGAAAAGTAAACCTACATCAGAGAAGGATATTTTGTAAAAATAAACCTACAAAAATGAATACCAAAGCTACAAAACAGAAGAGCTAAGTCTACAACAAACACAAACACAAACCTATAAAACGAATGTAATGAGAACTGAAGACAAAAATTTAAAAGTAAACGAACGAAAAAGTTTTCAAAAGCCCAAAACAAAGACTCTTTAAGTCTACAACGCATAAAAGAAAAACCTACAAAATATGAGAACTAAGTAGAGAAAGAAAAAAAAGCTACAATGCCTGAGAGATAAACCTATAAAACAGAAGGATATCTTGCAAAGTTGAACCTATAACAAATGAAAAACAAATCTACATAGAAGGAGAACTAAATCGACAACAAAGATGAACATAAACCTACAAAAAGAATGTGTTTAGAGTTCCGAAAATAAAACTAGGCCGTAAAAACCTACAAAAAAGAAAAACTAAATCAACTTAGCATACAAAAGAAACCTACATAACAGGAGAATTAAGTCGAGAAAGTAGAACTTTTAAACCTATATTTCTTGAAATATAAACCTACAACAAAGAAATATTTAATCAACGTGGAACGATACATAAACCTACATCAAAGAGAATAAGCAAGTCAAAAATGAAAAAATTAAAAACCTACAAATTTTGATGACAAAACCTACAATCTTAACGTGAAATAACTCATTAATGGTAGTTTCACAATTTTTTTCTAATCAAAGGAAATAAGGCAAAAAAGTATTACTCGACCATGAAAGATTAGCCTAGTAATTTTGAAACTCTCGGACTATTCTAGTAATTAAACAATAATATAGGACTAGAATAGTAATTCATCTAGAATGACAAAAAGAAATCAAATTCAAATAAATTTGGTCAATCAAAACTTAAATATGTTTTCTAAAATGACAATAGTCCTGAGCAATCGGGTATTCGGGTCAATTTTGGGTAAAATCCATTCAGGTCCAAGTTTTTCAGGTATAAAATTTTTATATCTATATAGGGCTCGGATATATTTTGGTTCGGGTTCAGGTCAGGTCCTCTCGGGTCTAGATTGGTTTAGGTCTATATTTCTTGTATCCATTTAGAGCCGAATACAATTCGGTTCGATTTTAGTACCAGTTCCTTTTCAGATCACTTATAAATTTTAGACAAATTCTTTTGGTTTTACTATATATTTGGGCATTTCATACCTAAAATTGAATTATTTACCCAAAAATTATATGAATACCTAAAAGCATTCAAGATTACTAGAGAAAATATTTTGAATTCCCGAAAGATACTTAGATATCCGAATGTTTTTAGGAAAATTACCCAATAATATCATATATGTTTACATGTATTCGGGTCAACTGGGTACACGTTTGCGTATCGGTTTGGTTCTAGATATTATCCAATACCCACGAGTATAGACGAAAAGAACACATTGGATATTTTTCTCGGTTTTGTATACTATCCAATACCTATTATTTTGGGTCGGCTTTGGTTAGTCTCATTTCCAATTACCCGAAACCAAATATAAAAAGTGTTGGTCAACATTCCAAGATATCATTCTATACATATATCTCTTAGCTTTTATTATAGGGATAATTGGTCAAATAACACATTTTGACTTTATAATTAAGAATATAGCATATGTATTGTCCAAATGAAGAAAATGGCCATAAACCCTACGTTTTTACTCCTTTACCCTTATCTGTAATTTGTATTTCCATTTTATTATTGTTGCCGAAAAACAAAAGTGAGGAAGAATGGATTACATGGATAAGATACTTGCTGCCAAAGTCTACATTCTTCAGTGCAAAAATTGATCTACGTAAATAGACGCTATATACTATATAAAATAAAATAGAAAATTAGGTACTATATGGCCCAAAGATTTATGAATATTACTACATTGTTAATTTTGGGGATGTACCACTGTTAAAAAGTTGTCTATTTTAATTTATATAGTACATGTACAATAAAAGAAGGATAGAAGGACAAATAAATTAAAGTTGATGAGACTTTTAAAAAAATTATGTACAAATTAATGATTTTATAAGAAAATAAATATTATATATAAAATAGAAATTTTATATACTAGTGTTATACACAAATTAGTTAATAACATATTCATTTTTATAAAAAAAATATTCATTAAAAAAATTTAAGTATTAACATGTGTAGGAAAAAAATCTATGTTTTTATACAAGAAATTTTAAAATTGAAATTTTTTTTTCTAAAAGAGATAATGTAAATAAAATGAAGGAGAAAAGAACATATTAAAAAGAAAAATAAATAATAATTAAATTAAAATGGTAGTTTAGCAAATAATATAGAAAATTGAATATTGTTGATTTTATGAATTTATGCTAACTTTTTTTGTCAACAAAGAACCATTGGATCGACAATAACCCGATCCATTAACTAAATTCTCCAACAGGAACTAAGTGGGATTCAAACTCACCACTTTGTGTTTAGCTTAATCAGGGACAAACTAATTGGGCTATTTAGTTATTTATTAAACTTTGTATGCTGTTTTTGCTAATTCCCCTTTATTTTATTTTTTTTGGTGGAAAAAGAGGGACAAGTTCTCGAGAACAAACTTAAAACAACATATCAAACCCTAATACTACAAGGGAAACATACGCCTTGAACATCATCATCCACAAATGTTTCTAAACTATCTCATACTCTCTCTAACAAATGAAAACCTGAACCCAATGAAAACGCATAGTTAGCTAACCCATCGGCAAGATGGTTAACCTTCCTATACACGTGACTTATGCAGATAATGCAGTCCCTTAATAAAAATTTGTAGCACAGGTGTGCCATGAAAGATAGAGGATGAGCATCACAAATTCCTTTCTCAAGAAAATCTACCACCTCCTTTGAGTCTACTTCCAACTCAACCCGAGGTACCTTCCGTTCCCATGCTAAGGACAGTACCATAGTACACTCCACAAAGTTCTGTAAGTGGCATTGAACCGACCCCGATATTTACTGCAAATCCGATGTACCATAAGCCATCATTATCCCTAAAAATGCTTCTAGCAGTTGCATGGCCCGGGTTTCCCCGAAAGACACAATTTGTATTGAATTTTAACCAACAATCTCATGGGTGAGTCCAACCAATGAGTCGCTTTCCTCTTTGCCGAGAAGCGGCCTTACCATGTATTGCTTTGAATGCAAGTGAAAATTCCTTAGCAATAATCCTTATATTGGGGTCGGTCACGAAATAGAGCTATACTCCCAAAGACGTTTCCATACCGTCACTTCCTACTCTACCACACACAAATAGCAAACACAAAACTCCATGTTGAACCCGCCATTCATCCTGCGCCGAGATGTTGAGAAATGCTCATTCCAAAAGAGTTTTTGAAAAGAAAACCTGATGTTTATTTAGAGAAACCAGCTTTTGCCAAATGCCTTGCATCAACAGGTATTCTCGGACAATATGGAAAATTGATTCTCGACCTCCTCTACAAACTGACATAAGTTTGAGTCACATAGATGCCTCAAGAATCTCTCTTCATTAGTCATCACTTTTTGATTCACAAGTAACCATAGGAAACAATAGACACGTTCTGGAGCTTTCACTCCCCAAACTAAATTGAAAAGTGCTGCATATACGGGCGATGAACCAAAGGCGTTGTAATAAAAGGGTATGCATAAATTACCGAGAATTCACCGTCTGAGCTAACTCCGCAACCCAATTCATACCTGGCAGGATAACCTCTCTCAACCCCAATAATACATTGTCCCAAGTAAAAGAGGTACCCATCTTTCTTTGAGTCCAAGAGGCATCATAAATATTACCTACTTTGTACTTAGTTCTAAGAATTTAGTCCATACGCTATCCTTATTATGGAGTAGTCTCCATACAATCTTGACAAGGAGAGCCTTACTCATTGGATGAGCACACCTGATTCCAAGACTCCCCATCTGATTTTGGAACACAAACTCTATCCCAGGCAATAAGATGTTACATTCTCTTCTAATTCTTAAAGCCCCATAAAAACGATCTCGAAATCTTATCAAGCTTATTCAAAGTACTGCTTGGTAGAGCAGTAATACTCATTATGTGAATAGGTACTGATGAGAGTACAACTTTTGTTATTGTAACACAACCCGCAAGACTAAGAAAATGCTATTTCCAACCTGAGAGTTTAGAAGAGACCCGCTCCACTATATCGCAGAATGTGTCCTTATTAATTCATTTTTGAAGAATAGCCATCCCAAGGTACTTGCCAATGTCTTTTATCTGCTTAATTACACTAGCCTTACGGATGATCTTTGCGAGGTCACGAGTAACACTCTCGAAAAAAATGTTTTTGATTTGTCTAAACTTACTCTCTGACCAGAAGCAACACAAAATTGTTCTAAGATTGACCGGATATTCCCCACTTGCGAGAGTGAAGCCTCCGCAAACAAAATCAGGTCATCAGCAAAGAAAATAAGTGAAATCTTAGGAACACCTCTCGATAAACTGATTGGTTTTCACTAACATTTTGCCACCGACGACTCAGTTAAGTGGCATGATCTCTTAAGACAGAGCACAAATAAATATGGTGACAACTGATCAGCTTGTCTGAGACCTTTAGCAGGCTTCAAGATTGTGGTTTTCTTGATATTTCATAAGAAAGCCATCCAAGGTCCTGAAACACAACTCATAAGGCAATCTCTCCAATCAGTTGGAAACCCTACTGGCCACCAAAGTTTCTTCAAGGAAATCCCATCGGATGTGGTCATATGGTTTTTCAAGATCAAGCTTCAAGAGCATAAAACCTTTGCGTCCCTTATTCTTCCTCATTGTATGGACATCTTCTTACACAATAAGAATGTTATCCATACTCGGATTTCCCAAAATAGAATTTGCTTGAGTTGGCCCTATAAAATTCAGAATTAACTTCTTCATTCGTATAAATATAGTTTTTGTAATGATCTTAAACAACCCATTACATAGACTAATAGGACAAAATTGCCTTATTGTTTCCGGTTTAGCAACCTTTACTATCAACACCAATAGCGCAACATTCATACCACTCAGGAGGACCTTGGATGTAAAGAATCGCAAAACAAACTCCACCATGGATGGAACAACTGTATCCTAACAATGCTGGAAGAAAATTGGATAAAAACCATTTGGACCTAGAGCTTTATATATGGCCATACAACGAACCATAATCTCCACTTCAAGTCTTGTAAACGGTTTATTTAATTCCCTAAGGCCATGATGAGAAATCGCATTGAAACCTACCTTTGGAAGCGGCTCACCAGACATAACCACATCATCAAGTGAATAAAGGTTCTTATACAAGTTGATCGCCATCTCCTCTAAGGGCACTTGGTCTGAGACCCATTAAACATTCTCATCCTTAAGCATATCAATCTTGTTCCTTCTCCGTTTAATTATGGTAGAGGTATGAAAGAATTTGGTGTTCCTATGATCCAATGAGATCCATTTTTCCCTTGATTTTTGAAACAGATGATCTCCTCTTGTTCTGGAATAACTTCAAGCTGTTTCTTAAGTTTATTCTCTAGCTCCAAGAGATCATCAGATTGGGAAATCTCCAAACGCTTCAGTGGCTTTCAAACTTGCTAGGACTCGTTCATTCTTCCTATTCCCGTTAAGAAAGATATCACGATTCCACTTCCATAAAGTAGTATGAAGTTTTTCTAACGCAGCCGGTGTAGAAACTTCACCATTACACGAGTTAGTGAGCAAATCCTTAAAGCTTTTGTGGCTTAACCAAGCCGCTTCAAAGCGGAATGGTCTCCAACTTGGATCATAACTCACTTCTGGACTTAACTACATGTACAAAGGTGTGTGTTCTCAAACAAGAATTACAAGATGCAATACCCGTGCTTCTTGCCATTTCAAACAAATCTGTGCACAACAAAGGATGCGTCCAGACGCTTAGCTACAAGTGTGTTATCTTTGCGGCCTCTTTGCCAAGTAAAAATTTATTCCCAGAGAACCCCATATCGCTAAACATCGAATCATTGATCGATCGACCAAACTTGAGAGAATCTAGAGATAAAGCTCCATTCCCACCAACTCTCTCATCTACACGTAAAATAGTATTGAAAGCACCTTCAATGATTAAAGCCTTATCCACGCCATTCAGAAAGCTCGTAACTCTAATACCCATGTTCGGCCGACCCAAGACACTAGGTATGGTACATGGATGCGGTACATACGGGCAAATCGAACATGGCCAAAAGGTGTATTCTGGCCAAGGAAAGGCATTGGAAGCCTAAAGAATATAAATCAGACAGAATCATGAAAAATAAGCTAAGGACAGAATATGACAAGAACCTAGGATTTAGACAGAACCTAGTGGTTCGGACCGCATGGTCCAGACCGGACCGCACGGTCGTTCGAACATGATTAGTCCAAGTTCGAACATAAACCTAGGAGATTTGGATATGTTGTGTCTAGTTTTGGACAAGGTTTAAGGTTTAAGATAAGTTTAGTCTGTGTACGGACAAGTCTGGTCCGCGTTAGGACATGAGGTGTCCACATTCGGACAAGGTTTCTTATTCGAACAAGAGTTTTTTATGTGTCCGAACGAGTAGCCTAACGGTAAAACGATAAGAATTAATGTGTTTTGGACTTTGGATTATTTTGAATGGGCTTGACCCAGGTCCAAATAAAGGAATTAGGGTTAGGTTACTCTAAAGGTTATAAATAGGAGCCGTAATACACCCTAAAAAGGGAATCCGCACAAAGTTAACCTAAATTAAGAGAGAAAGAACTCAAAGGAGGCTAAGAGAGATCAATCTAGTTGAGGCAAGGAAAGAGGTCAAATTGAGTTCAAGGTTTTGCTACGCTTGGCTAGTCGAACCCCATAGAGCAAAAAGGAACCCGAAAGAGTCTAAGGCAAATGTGAGTTCGTGACTGTGAGGATTTGACCTAGAATTTGTGTTTGGTAATAGGTTAAGTGGAATCTTAGAATGGTTAGGTTGAATGATTGATTGTGAATGGAAGGACCATGTGGGTCGATATTGTGATTGAGAACTGTGTGATTCGTGATCTGTAACTTGCGAATCTTAGTGTTTGGATTCATGACTTGTGAACCTTAGGGTTCAGATCTGAAATTATGGTATAATGTGAACGTTTTTCTTGAATCAAAAATTACTTTGGCTGATTCGGATGTAATCCGGTAGTCAAACTAATTGTTTGAGCAAGCTCTAAATAATGATTATTCTTTGGTTTGCTTGATTTGTTATTGAATGCGTGTTCTGGTTATAACCTAGTGGGACGGGATGACTGAACTACTAAGCAATTCTTTTTCTTATACAATCTACGTGATTGTAGGTAATGATCCGACCAATGATCGAGAAAGTGGCTAATAGGAGCGAGACCAAGGCGGGACGTAGAGGAGGTGGATCTAGGGTTGGGATTTAGGAATCCTTTTTATGTTATTTAAGACTTAACTTGATGCTAGTACCGTTTTAATGAGTTATGTTATCACTTGATGTTTTTGGAATCTTGAACTTGAATATGAATAAGAATGGAACCAACTTTTATGAATAGCTTGGGCTGGTCACAACTTTATAATCGAAATTTTGACTTAGTGAATAATGGATCATGGGTTGGTTAAGTGTATGGTCTGCCCAAGGCCTTACTAGAATGCGTTGGAACGCGAGTTTAATGAGTTGGGGTGTTACAGTAACTCTATTGAAATCACCTTCAATGATTAAAGCCTTATCGATGGTGCAACATAAACCACCACAACATGTTGAATCTCCACATGAATAAATTGATCAGCAGTCTCCACCACACTCATTGTGCCCACCGTAGATCTTAAAAGTAATCAAATTCCCCCGCTTTGGCCAACATATATATATATATATGTATCGTCTCATCAAAACCAAGTCATTGACATACCCAGGTTGCTTTATCACCTGTGGAATGCGTCTCAAACAAGCCAACAACATCAATATTAAAAAATATTAGCAAATAGAAAATTGATTTCCTGAAACTAGGTTTGTTACCCCCAAGGTAATTCCATTGAAAGACATTCATCATCAACAATTCATAAATAGTCGGAAATACCGGGGCTAACTGTTAAGCCCCTTCCAAGTCACCCATTGACTCACTCTTTTCAACATGTGGAATGATTATCATAGAATGATTCATCTCCTTCATTGTTAAGCTTGCATATTTATCTTGGACTTGAAGTGAACTTTTTGTACCGTCAATTTCAACACCAATACTCCAAACTAGCGTGAAACCACCAACTGGTCTGTTCAAACAGACATTTTCCACTTCTACTCGTTTACCTGTTAACTCTAACTCGAGCTTGGTACCGATAACACCATACACCAATCCTTTAGTGGGCCTATTTGTCTACATCGATTTAAGTTTCGGCCCACTAACAAAGCTTTTGTTGTGGCCTCCTTTCTTATCTTTAACTCTAGCTCCAAATCCACCTTATAAAAAGGCCCACACTCGGCCTAGATTTATCATCTTGGATTCCTTTATCTTTACAATCAATTTTCAGGGATTTCAAATTTTCCTTATCTCCCGCATTAGATATTGCAACATCCAAAACCCATGTGTTGTTTGATTCCGGGGTGTCATATTGTTTTGTGCACCCAAAAATGATCGGTATTGGTGAGTTTAAGAAAGAACCTAGAGTAAGTAGTGGATTGTTAGTCCGAGCAGCTGGTGGGCAACTAATGGATGTCTTAGGGGATGTTGGGAACGTTTCCGTGCTCATAGAAGGAGTGAACATGCCGACTGACCTAGTGATTTGTGAAGTAGAACTATATGATTGATCTTAGGAATGGATTGACTTGGAAAGTACAAGGCATGCATAGATTGTTATCGTGGAAGAGTTGAGTTTGAGAATGGGGGAAATTGGTTAATGTATTAAGGAATCTAACCCACTTCAGCTAGTTTGATTGTCTCGGCTGTCCAAGCGGAACGGATGCTCGAAAAAGGATGTGAGGCGTACTTAGTTACGATTTCAATTGTTGAATTTGGACCAAAAACAGAACTCAAGGATATTCCACTGGTGAATGAGTTCGAGGACGTGTTTCTAGCAGTCACGGGATTACCACGAGAACGGTCTGATCCGTTCATGATTGAACTAGAACCCGAAATGATGCTTATCTCCAAAGCACCATACCAGATGGCGTCAGCGGAAAGGGGTTTATAAGACCAAGTAGTTCACCATGGGGTGCACCGGTGCTGTTTGTAAAAAAGAAGGATGGAACCTTCAGGTTGTGTATTGACTACTGTGGATTGAATATAGTGACGGTAAAGAACAAGTACCCTCTCCCACGAGTGGATGAGTTGTTGGACCAATCTAGAGGTGCTACTGGGTTCTCAAAAATTGATTTGGCTTCAGGTTATCATCATATTCCAATTGCAGAACATGACATCTAGAAAACCGCATTCCGGACAAGGTATGGGCATTATGTGTTTGTGGTTATGCCATTTGGGCTGACCAATGCACCGGCTGCCTTCATGAAACTAATGAACAATGTGTTTAGAGAATCCTTGGACGAGTTTGTGATCATCTTCACAGATGACATCTTGGTGTAGTCTAAGTCCTCTGAGGAACATGAGGGCCACTTAAGGATAGTTTTAGAAAAACTACGGGAACACAAATTGTTTGGCAAGCTAAGTAAGTATAGCTTATGGCAAAGGGAAGTAGGATTCTTGGGTCAAGTGGTCTCGGACCAAGGAGTGTCCATGGACCCAGAAAAGATAAAGACAATCTCTAGTTAGCCTAGACCCTTGAACGCAATGGAGGTAAGGAGTTTTCTTGGATTGGTTGGTTACTATAGACGGTTCGTGAAAGGCTTTGCAAAGATGGCTCAGCCTATGACTGAACTTATAGGGAAGGATGTCCCTTTTATTTGGACCAAAGAATGTGAAGAGAGCTTCACAAAACTCAAGGATATGTTGACTAGTATTCCGGTTTTGACATTACCGGAACCAAACGAACCGTATGTGGTGTACACGGATGTGTCACGATTGGGATTGGGCTGTGTGTTGATGCAGCATGGGAATGTGATCGCTTATGCATCACGACAATTGAGGAAACATGAAGTGAACTATCCCACTCATGACTTGGAATTGGCTGCGGTTGTTTTTGCCCTAAAGATTTTGGAGATCTTATCTTTGTGGTGGAAAGGTCCAAGTATTCACGGATGATGTGTGTGATTTTTGATGGTTTTAGAGTCTTATTTTAGGTAGTTTTGCATCTGTCTAGATAGATTTTCCGTTTTCTTAGGTCCTTTTAGGTTTGTTTTGCTTTCTTTGCATTTACATTTGGAGTTTGGAGTTTATTCTAGGAAAAGGACAAAAATGAGCTAAAACTGGAGCTAAGGACAATTGGATCAGCTGCTAGGCAAAAAAGATCGTGCAAACTCGGATTGCTACCTTGTAGATCACAAGGCGAGGACTGCTCGGAATGATCAAGAAAAGATGCCTCAGTCACCATCCTCAACCTATATGCCGCGAGAGAAGATAAATTTTTTACACTCGAACCAACCACTCAGTCTCAACCCCCGAGGACAAAGACTAGAACCACCCCTAGGTGCCGAAGCTCACGCAAGGACACCGAGGGCAAGATTCCTAGTTGACCGACTTAGGTCAGTTTGACCATTAGGGTTATGCAAATGATCCTATAAATACCCTCTAATCACTCTCTTATCATTTTATCTGATGTTTTAGCTGAAAAACTCTCTCTATTTTCATTGTTGCTTTCATGTATGCTTGTTTAAGGTACTCTTTTATAATTATGCTTTAATGAGGTTTATGATTTATGTTGATATTGTTGTTCATCTTTTCTTTCTGCAATTTCCATTAAGTACTTTATGTTTATGCAAGTTAGATCTACCCTACTCCTCTGCACTCAATCCATAAGGCACGAGTAGATCCATATGGATCTTAAGGATAGGGTGATCAGAGGTGGATCTGTTGATCCCCTCGCTGTTCTAGGCATGATCTGAATTCCGATCTCTTCTCACATGGCTAAGCTTAATGCTGATCTCTCCCTGATCAAGAGAGATCTAATTTGGGCCGTGACCTAAGGCTAGCGCCGGTGGAATCGGAGACCAAGTGCCATGTGAGTGATGATTTGATCCACCGAGGAGTGATCTAGCATGTGGGTCGGATGTTAGACGAGTTGGGCTGAGTTTACTGCTTTCGGATAGGTGTGATCGCGGCTAGCGCCATAATAGATCATCCGATCCGGTTAGGGGTCTTCACCGTGAGAACGGGTTGATCTAGCCTTGTCTCGGTCTACAGATCGCTCAATAGAGTGCAGCGAGTTTACCGCCGATCAAACCCTCCCTATCCTTTAGATCTATGCTTTTAATCTTATTTCTATCATTTGCAATTATTATACTCTATTTTTAGGTTATTTCTCTCTTTTAAACATTTAAATTATGTTCTTATTTTGTCTTTTAGCTTAATTTGTCCTATTGTCTAGTTTGAGATCGTGCTTGATATCATAGCCTATATTTGTGACAGATTGATAGGTTGTTTGAACTAAGATCTAGTAGTAGATAGGTTGCTTGCAAACATCTTTGAGTATTTGGTTCGAAAAATTCCCACCTTACTTACCACTATGCTCAATTGATTTGATCTTAGAACTTAAAAATCCTTTTATCAAATTGGCGCCGTTACCAAATCAGATTTGTTTGTTCCAATCTGTAGTTTAGTTGTCTTAGGATCAGGTTTAGTGTTATTGATATTATCACTTGTCTATGCTTCATTCAGCGTGGATCTATAAGGACCAAGCTTCCATTTTATTGACAAGTTGTTGTTTCTGTCCTTGCAGGCCTCGCAGGTAACCCTCGCCATCTGGCACCAAGGACATACACAGAATCAGTACCCTCGCGTTAAGTCCTGCGAGTTAAGCGAGTAATCTGTGCAAGTCAGTTGGTTGATGCACACAAGGTCGTAAGGTTCTCACCACCTTCCACCACCCATAGACGATATCAACCAGCTCACTCGTGATATCAGACGAGGGCGTAACACAATGCAGAAACAACAACCCGATCTGGATAATACCACGCTAGGAATAAGGAGGGATGGAACAACTCCGTTGGTTAATGAGGCTGCCCACCAGGCGCTAGCACAAAACCCAGCTCGTCGCCCTTGCTGAATTGGTTCGAGCGATGCCTCGAGTACAAACACGATACAGAACGGGATCCAACCGCCGATGATCTAAAACAATAACTTCGAGATCAAGAGTGGACTGATCTCGATGGTCTAGAACAACAAAATCCATGGCCTACTCTCGGAGGACCCCCTCGACCATCTTGATGAGTTTGAGAGATTATGCTCGCTCACTCGCATCAATGGAGTGAGTGAGGATGCACTGAAGCTCAGGCTCTTTCCCTTCTCTCTTGGGAACAAAGCTCATCAGTGGGAGAAACACCTTCCCATAGGATCCATCACCACTTGGCCGGAGTGCAAGCACATGTTCCTCAACAAGTTTTTCTCCAACTCATGAACGGCAAAGCTTCGAAACAACATATCCAACTTTTTCCAGCAGAGCAGCCAGTCATTGGCCAAGGCATGGGTCAGATACCACACCTATCAAGCTCTGTGTCCTCATCAAGGTTTCAGGGAGGATATAATCCTCAGCAACTTCTACCAAGGGGTTCACCTGAGGATACGTATGTTGTTGGACACCGCAAGTCACGAGAGTTTTCTATAGCAGGAGATCATTGAGGGAAGAGCATTAATAAAAAACCTTGCCCTAGCAGATGGACAGTATGGCAAGGAGTATGACCGAGCTGTCAGGGGAACCTCAGATTCAGACACTTCCGCACGAAAGAGTTGAAGCAACATCATGAGAAGCTAGATAAATTGCTCATGGTGCACACCAAACAAGTCAACCTTGTGGAAGAGGAAATGGTACAAGAAGGTGAAGACGAGCAATTGGAGGAGATTTGTTTTGTTCAGAATCAAAGTGGATCTAAGCCGTGGGTCAATTACAAACAAAACCCAAACTTGAGCTACCAAAACATGAATGTAGCTAACCCATAAGATCAAGTGTATCCACCAAAACAACGAGCTTAGATACCCTAGGAACAATGGCAGCAGAGCCTTAAGCCGGAACCAGCTCAAAGTCAACCTCCAACAAAAAAAGAAGAACAGCCGGACGTGATGAATATGCACCAACAAATATTGCAAAGGCAAACCGCCCACCAAGCGGAGATGACCACTAAGTTTGGCGAGTTACATAGCCGAATCGATGCAAGCTATAATGACCTCAACTGCAAGTTTGAAACCCTCAATGCACGATTAAAGTATGTGGAAAGCAACCAAGCCTCGTCATCTACTAAGGCCACCGGTCAGCTACCCGGAAAGGCCGTTCAAAAACCAAAGAAGTATACGGCTCAGTCAATCACTCTCAGAACCGGAAAGGTGCTCCCATCAGTGGTTGGACCAAAGGAAACGCTGAGGACAGCGTTATTCAATCTTGGGGGGGAAGAACAAGCTAAGAATAATGCTGGTTGTGTAACTCGGGGACACACCTTGCAGGCCTGAGCCGCGAGGAGAAGGTGATGATGATCTGACTACTGGGAAAACTGCACAACTCAAGGAGAGCCCTCACTTGCCTGTGCAGCAAGGAGAAGAACCAGATATTCCCAACCTAATTTGACAGAAGGAGTTGCACCAGTGGTTGCAACCAAAGCCAAAGCACCTTTTCCTTCATGTTTGAAGAAGAATCAAGCGGAGAAATAGAAGGTCATTTTTTATAAGCAAATGAGCGGTATAGAGCAAAATATTCCTATCTTGGATGCTTTTGATTTAATTCCGCAACACAAGAAATTTTTGAAGGATTCGCTTAAGGAACAAGAGGGGGAATATATGGCTGTTAGGATCCGATCATCTGGATCGGTATTGGTACCAGTTCTTCCACATCAAAGGAAAAGGTTCATTGCGGAAAAATTGAGTGATTCGGGAAGCTTCACACTTCCGTGTGCAGTAGAGCACCTTACATTCATCAACTGCTTGTGTGATCTTGGAGCATCCATCAGCTTGATCCCACTAATCACTGCACAAAAGCTGGGGTACTCAAATTTTGAGGATTGAAAAATCTCATTGGTCCTCACAGACAGAACAACGAGGAAGCCAATATGTGTTGGCAATGTGCTGGTTCCTACTGATTTTGTGGTATTAGAGATGGATGAAGAATCTACTGATCCACTACTGTTGGGTAGACCTTTCTTGGCATCAGTAGGAGCTTTGATTGATGTGCAGAACAGGACCATTGAACTAAAGGTTGGAGAAGGAGTTGGTATTATTTTCGATTCAAAGGAAGGAAGAAAGAAGCCTACAATCGACGGGCAATGCCTTGAGATTGAAGGAACAATAGGGGATGAACGGGGATGCAAATGAGGGAGCTCTGGTTCCCTTTGCAAACCCATACTAAGCGGCGTATAAAGAGTCGAGCTTGTGACTCTAAACAAACCCACTTGGGAGGGAATCCCATGTCTATCCTTTACTTTTGAAAAATCTTTTTAATTTTGTTTAAAGTTAATTTAGCTTCGTTTAAATTTTAAGAATAATCTTTGCTAGTTTATTGTTGTTATTATTGGGTGTTTGGAATTTTGATCTCGGGTTCAAGGAGCCTTGGCTACACTCTTGGCAAAATTTGAGGAAGTAATGCCCTCATTAAGCCAAGAGAAAGTAGACCTCGCACCAAACCCTCCTAGGCAATAGAGCGAGGAGTGACAAAAATTGACAAAGAACCTGAACCCCTCAGGACATGAGGCCGAGGAGGGTGTGCGAGAAGTGTTCACATTGCCTTGAACACCAATCATGGACCTACTTGCACACCTTAGTATCTTTTTGTATAGAAAGTTCTAGTCAAATACATCTCAATATGATTGATATGACTCACTATTCATAGAAAATCTTGAACATGGAGCTTAATGGTGTAAATGCTTTAAATTGAGTCTAATTTGATATTGTGGCTAACTATTAATGGTTTTAGATACTGCCACGAATAGGGAGCTAGTTAGGACTCAGTATAGTCAAAGGTAAGCAACAGGAGCAGTTCAAGCTCGGGTTTTCTGAATGGGTAGTCAGACCTCATTGTATGCAGCGAGGGTAATGAGCGAGGAGGTCAACTGAGAAGCACTTGAGGACAAAAATTTGAATTGGTTCCAGTTCACCAAGTGGAGTCCACAAACCAATAGCTTTTTGCTAAAATCTAGGAATGGTCAAGTCAAAGTTGGACCAATCCAAGGGTTGAGATTGGTCAAGGATTTATAATTTGAAATGGACTGTCCGGATCATGCCAATCTCAAGGGCGAATGGCGAGAAATTCGGGAGCCGAGATTGTCTCCCTTATCAACCCGAGATTGTCTCCTTCACTATCCCGAGATTGTCTCCTTCTCACCCGCAACACTTGCCTATAAAAGAACCTCTCCCTCATCGGCTTCATTATCCGTTTTCAAACCCTAAAGCAATTAAACTCTCTCTCTCACCTAGTTAATCCTTTTCACCGAGTTACTCTCTCTTACCACCATCGAGTTACCCTCTCTCTCCCTCAAGTTTGAGTTTTTCCGATCAATCTTTGTCAAGCATGTCTTTTGGTGACAAAAGAAAGATAAAGGAATTCAGGAGCAAATTCATGAACGATGCACGAAGAGATGGAAGAAGAGAGATGGCGGGGCTTGAAGACTCACCGGTTGTCCGCCGTGAAAACAGGCCTTGCCGATTCATCGTCCAATTAGATGATGAGGAGCCAGGGGTACAGACAAGAATTGAAATTCCGATAAAGGAATCGGCGAGAAGATCAGCGACTAAGCCGATGGACTGGAAGTACGTTCATGGTGAAGGAAGCTCAGCTTAGGAGAAGAGGAAGGGGAAACCAAATAGCCTTGCCCTCAAACAGCGAGGATAGTGACGAGGACAGTGCGTATGCTCAGCCCTCGCCAATAGAGGTCGAGTACGAGGGCGAGGAGAAAACAGAGAAGAAGACTGAAAATAAGGGGAAGAACACGAGGTACCGCCGAGTCATCGAGGACCTAAAAAGGAGTGGTTACTTAGAGAAAGAGGCGAGGAAAGCCTACAAGGAGCGCAAGGCAGAAAAGAAAAAGAAGACTACAATGGAGGATGATGAATCCGACAAGGCGTACGAGGCTTTGAAGGCAATGTGGATTAAAGGTACACATTCCAACATTCTGGAACCATGAGGAAATTTGGAATCACTAAGGATGTGGATAGGGTGTTTAGCTCGCTTGGAATTAAATTTTGCATGTATAGTGTGGTGAGTTCTTACAATGAGGAATCATTGCAGTTCCTCGCCACCGTGGACCTTCATATCTATGCAAAGTCTGAGACAGCCAAGATTAAGAAAAATGGACCTGGATACATAACGTTCACCGTGTACGACAAACTATACGCGGTGACGTTGAGGGAGTTGGAGATGATTTTTGGGTTTCAATCCAAAGAAGCGGATGTTGGAGAGAATGATACCGACAAGGTATGGAAGATGTTGTCCGGAGCTAGGGAGTATGACTCTTCGTGGAGCAAGGGAAGTTTGATCTGCAAGCCAGCCATCAACTACACAAGGAGAGCAATAACCAACGTGATTTTTGCTCGACCCTCCACCTTGCCAATCAACCTTGGGGAGATGTACATGATTGTTATGGCGATGAAGGAGATTGTTGGCACTACTCCAAGTGGGTTGCACATTGATGGAGATGAAGGGAATTCCGGAATTTTGTTCGTGTTGGTAAAATACCTCACCACATACCGTGCACGAGCTGTAACGCAAACAGAAAGGAAGTCCGGGAAGCCAAAGCACATTTACATTGGTGGAGTGGTTCCTCGGATACTAGAAGCAAAGGGAGTACCTTTGAACACTGAGGATTACAAATGGGCTCCATCCCAATTTATGGACATGCGGTGTCTCCAAGGAGCAGGCCTCATTACTAAAGGCGAGGTTGATGGGCGAGCTGTATACAAATTCGACCATCCAGAGAAGAAAGCTGCCAGAATAATTCTCCCTTGCCCATCATACACCAGACTGAACACCATGGAGAGTTTGACTTTCACCCCACCCCTCGAGGCTCTACTCGGCGAACTCCAGTGAGGACAACAAGCTTAGTAGGAAGAGGAGGAGGTAGACGAGGAAGAAGTTGATCCTGAATCCTACTTTTTCGAGGAGTTCACTGAGAAGAACCAAGGGACAACAAGCAAGGAAGCCCACAAACGGATTGGGAAGCTCCAAAATTAGGGGAAGTGGCTGCTCAAGAAGGTGAAGGGCCTGACAAAGGAAAAGGAGGAGTGGTAGAGCGAGCGGAAGAGGATGTGTAAAGCAATTGATGGATTAGAGTCATCACTCAGAAGAACAGAACCACAACCTCGCACACATGACTCGCCACCACCAGGAAGGAGGCCATCAACTTAAGCAAACCCTAGTTCACACAGAGCATAAGAAGAGCAACCACACACCAATAAATAGACACAACGCAGGTCTACAAGAGGACCGTGAAAAAGGGCCAGAAACACCAAGAGCAAACGCCTCAGGAGGGTCCCTCGCATGCATCCCTTGCCGACCATGACCGCGAGGAGTACTAGGACAGGCAGCAGCATGTCGCACTGTATGAGAGAATAGCTCCAAGAGGGTACCCAAACCCTCACAACTACACTCTTGAGGACATGAATGCCTCAACTGCTCACTTGTTCGATTTTTAGGTACCAAACTCCAACCCTTTGTACATACATTTTTACTTTTAGTTGTTTTTCGTTTTGTTTGTGTAGATAAATCTCTCTGAGTTCTATACACACAAGGGACTGTGTGATTTAAGTTTGGGGGAGGGGTCTAGAGTGCTCTCTTAATGTTTCTTGTGATCTTATTTTCTATTTTGCATGCATTCGTTTAGGTTGTAAAAATCCGGTTAGATTTTTCTTTGTGCATTTGATTGTTGCATTTCATGGCACTTAAGGCATAGAAAAAACCTAAATATTTGAAACTTTTTGAAATTGAAACTAAAAAATAAAGTGATCATGTAGTTGCATCCATTTAGATTTGTCTTTAGGTTGTATTCACTTAGGACTCATGCATCCAAACTTGTTTAGTGGGAAAGATCTTGATGATGGGCAAGTCTTGATAAGTTACGCTAAGTAACCATTGTGAATGTTCTTGATTGGTAGATAGCCGTTTTGGAAAATATTTGGGCTGATCATCGCCTTGGTGAACTTTGCTTGGGTTGTGTTTTGAATAGGTCTAGTTTGATTCCTTCTAAAACTGACTTAAACTTCCAATTTAGAGCCTAGAGATGCATCAATACCTTCCTTCTTTATGTTTAGCATGATCCAAAAGTGTGTGCTTGGTAAAACCTCTCAAAATTTAAGTGAAAAATTAAGCTGCCCGTAAAGAAATTAAACCGAGTAAGTGGTAAAGATGAAGCGGCTGGAAGGATGCGTAAACCCGTAACCTTTCACGTTCGTGTATATCCGCTAACTTACTCCATATGCAGGTTGGTGGAGCAACTTGGAAGGAAGCGTAAACTCGAAACTTTTCATGTTTGTGTAAGCCAACTTTGGAAAAGCCAAAAAGGCACAAGAAGAGAAAAAAGAAAAAAAAAGAGAAAAAAAATGAATAATCGGGGAGCAAAGTTTTAATGAGAGGGAACCATTTAAGTTAAAAAATGATCATGCTAAGCCTAGGGAAGCGGAAACATGTACTTGTTGATCTTTAGTCTCTTTTGAGGACATCACCAAAAAGAAATAAGGAAGTAGACTTGTACCTTTAGAGACCAGCTTAGGTGATAGGAATCCATAGGTTGA